>APFE031695145.1:59660-176804 GCA_000404065.3 Pinus taeda | reverse complement strand
AATAAGTGTAACTCAAAAATGTGAATTTAACGTTGTTGGAAATGTATATTTTATAAAATTCATTGAAGAGTTAATAAACATGATTATCTCGATCATAATCATATATATAAAATTCACACACAAACAAACACATATATTGCAATAATATCCACTTGTTCAGGAAAAGAATTGAGTGTAGTAATAATTAACATAGTGGTAATAGTTTTAAGTATAATTAATATAGTTGTTATAGATGCAACGGTATCTGCAGTGATAAATCTCTTTCAATCTATAAAATGTGATTCCACTTAATTATGTCCTCAGTGTATACAAGTTCAAAGTATGCATAGAAATTTTTACTCTCGACTTAGGTTAGCAATATATATTCTTAAAATAATAAAAACTCACGGAAATCATAAATTTTAAATATTATTTGACTAATCTGAATTTTAGTAACAGATTTAAATATGTGTATGAAATTATTTTTAAATAACAATATTATAATTTTATTTAATTTAGTTTTGTTGCTTATTTATTTATTATTTTGATTTTTTTTATTGAAAATTTCTACATAAAAATATAAAATAATAGTAATAAATATGTTATATTTAAATCAAATAATAACAAATTATTATTTTTAGGAAAGTTAAAGTTCTTTATATAAGTATTAATATTAAAATAATTTTTTTTTTTTTTTTTTTTTTGTAATATATAAATTTGGAAAATTTAGAGTTTGGAAATATTTGAATATTTATAAAAATTACTTGTGGAATAAATAAATTTTATAATTCGCTTAAAGACAAGTATTGAGATGCTTCATTTTTTATTTTTTTAGATAATTATGATATCTCGATCGAACCTCTGTTTAACTTGATTGAGGGTTTCTTAAACCCTCGATTGAGCATTTTAAGCACTCAATCGAGTTGTTGAAGGCCTAAAAACAGAGTTTTAGCTCCTCTTCTGTAGATTTCTCTACAACACCATTTTGTACACTAACAGACTTAGGGCAAAATTTGTTCTTAGGTGGCAGAGTTGATCATGTTGAATTCATGAATGAATCATCTATCCAATGACATATGAGTTTGAGATTTTGAATTCATATGATATTTCTTATCTATTTTTTAAACATAATGCTTGAATTTTTTTTGAACAATTTTAAAGAGGTTGAATAAAAAATCAATATCATAAAATATACACAACGAGAAAATTTCAAAAAATACCACTATATTCGTTTATGAGTCCTCTTCAAAAGGGTACAATTAGTTTTTCAATTTATTAAAATACTTGAAAAAAACCTTACGTGAACACATGTGTCTGCAAAATTCAATTAAAATATTACTTCGCCAACTTATAAAAATAATAAAAAATATACTTTTACATAAATTAATATGAAAAACTTAGTTATCTCCGTGTAGATCATGCTCATATATATAGATATATCTTAAAAGTTACACATTTTAGACTAAGTTATGTTACATGAAAACACACATACCTCTTAAGATGTGTGAAAATTTGCAAGGACAAACATTTCATTTAATGGAAAATTGACGTATTATACGACACTAAATATTTTTAGGAAAAAAATTCATTAGGACAATAACACAATTCTCCACAATTTGTCTATTTACTCCGAATCAAAATTCACAGTTCTTATATGAGTTTTGAGGGCTTCAATTTGATAAAACAGGAAAAACTTAAAATTTCATCGCCACATTTGGCCCAAAAGTGTAACCCATCTTCATGCGTTCACCCATTAGGAGTTTAATGGTTACAATATTAAGGGATGATAGCTTTTCATTTTCAAGAATTTTTCTTGAAAATTTTCTCAGAAGGAAAGAAAATTGAATTAAGGGGTATCACATGGAAACCGGAGAATATAATAAGCTCTAATGGCATGACAAAGTTTTTGACGAAGGAACAACAAGGGGTACTTGCACAATTATGTTCACTAGATGTTCAAACATCTAAGTCATCCATTTCTCCAGATCTCCAAAGAGTCCTTGATAATCATTCGAAGGTATTTGAGACTCCCAAAGGTCTCCCACTAATTCATGATCATGAGACTCCCAAAGGTCTCCCACTAATTCACGATCATGATCATGTTGTTGTCCTTTGAGATAAACTAAGGTCAATTAGTTATGCCAAAGCATCTATAATGTTTTGTTGTTTTAAATGATTGGATGACCAGTGAACTGTTTATAAACAGGTGCTTATAACTTAGATAGATTGTTAATAAAATAAAAGGTCGTTCTTTACATGCACGTCGTTATTTTGATTTTAGTGGGATTGATAAGTAGAATATAGAGAAGTATGAATGATTTAATATTCAAACTGAGTATTTAACCATTGATAAGAAGAAATTAAGAAAACAATGTTTTCTTCATCAACAAAATATAAACAGACTATCACAGAGATCTAGTGCAATTTATTTTCAAAGAGGAATTTACAATAACTGATAGTTCTGTAAATTTATCTCTTATTTAAATTACAACTTTATAGAGGATCCAAAATGAAATTGAAATTCAATTAAATTTTAAATCGGATAACTGCAAAAGACATGATTTATATGAAGAATACATAATGAATAAACAAAATGAAATACAACTCATTGAGAGACATACCATATGAGGCAAATCTAGAATGTTTTATTATCTAAAAAATGCTCCATCTTAATACAAATATGCTTGATAACTTGTTCAAGGGTTCAACCCTGAATACTTCGACATAATGAAGTATGTAAGAAAAATTACAAAAATATTACAATTAATGCCTAAGTGACACAACATTCTATTATTAACTTAGAACTAACAAAAAAGAAGTAATACGATCAAAAGGAATAAATCTAAACATCTAATCTTGCTTTAAAGGAGAACAATTGCTGAGTGGCCACTATTCGGGCGCTGCGCTGGTGAAGCTGACCTGTCTTTTAGTCCTGAAATTCACACAACTTATCCCACCATTCTTCATCTAGAATAACAATCTTTGTTACCTTGCGGTAGATCTCATCTACCTCAGTATACTGAGTAAAAGTGGGTTTTATTGCAAAAGTGTGTTTATCTCAGGTTGGATAAAACTTATGTTGCTGATAGCTTTGTAAAAAGATTTGCCTATAATAGAACCTTTGATGTTGGAAGACTTAGCTATATCCTTGAAAATGTCCTGAAGCTTCTTCATGTAGTCTTCTCTGGTCATTGATTTGTCATTGATTACAAATAAGGAAGGCAGACCTTTCTTGTTCAATGCATAAATTCTAGTGAAAACTTGTTAACTACTAACTCTAGAGTGTGACACTTCTCTGTCATCTGTACAACTAAGTTCTTTGTTAGAACTTTCTTTACCTCCATAATAGTTTATGTTCTATCATCCACTCCTAGATCATCCATCTCATATCTGCTTTTGGAATTGAGGAACTTTATGATGTTGTTGGCTATAGTAGGCATTTCTCCCAATTGAGCATTGATAGTAGAAATAGTTTGCTTAACTTTCTCCATCAATTTCTTCTGCTTGAATATAATTTGGATACATGGCCAGATTTCATCTATTTCTTTAATAATATTGTTCCATATGATTTATTTAACATGACCTAGTGTATAGCCAATAGAAGACTCAAGTGTTGACTTCTTCCATGCCTCTATCTGATTTTGAGCTCTCTGTAGCTGTGATGCATGAAAAGTATCAATCTTCTTTTGATGATCTTGTAGAAGTTTCACTTGATCCTGCAACTTTTTTATCTCTTCAATCTAGAGAGACATGTTTTGTATTGAATTTTCCAACTGATCTGCAACATCCCCTATCCTTGTTGTAGAAGATATGGTTGTAGGAATGGTTGTGATAAGGAGTGCTTGCAAAGGGACAAAAACCATTTTGGGAGCTTTCTCCTTCTCTTTAATCAATTTTTCCATCTATGTCTCTATTTGCTTCATTTGTACACTCTGCTCCATGATGAGATTCATCATATATGCCTTTTGTGTCTTTGTCTCTTCAATATCCTTGGCTAGAGGATCTTCTGTAGATGCCAATTTTAATTGCTTCCTTAATGCTGCTATGTCCAAATTATTTTTCTTTATAAGCTCTTCTGCAACATTGATGTTTGAAGGGTCATAACCCACTTTGATCACCAAGTCCTCCAAAGTTGTAATCTTGGTGCCTTTGGAAAGTGTAGAGACCTTCTCCATCTTCAGCTGTGATTGAAAATTTGCTAATGTAACCTGCAGTTTAGACAAAATCATACAAGTTTTAGTGACAATTGAAAATATCGTTTCCCCAGTCTGCTTATGCATCTCCATTTGGTAAATGAGATGTATATATTTTACATCAAACTCAAAAGCTGTCTTCTTGTAGTCTGATGTTGCCTTGGGCTAGGGAACCTGTGCCTGGAGGAATGTCATTTGCGTTTTCCATTTCTCTGAATCAAAGGCTGATAGGAGCCTGCTTTGAGCACCAGAAGTATGCTTCCAGAACTAGTTTTAGGTCTTAACCTTCAAGGTCCCATTCCTGAATTTTATCTCCTTAAAAATGTCCATTATACTTTTCTTTGTCTCCCCTGAAGTAGATTTGTTGGTCTGCATAATTTTTTGCTACTCTTGTGAAGTCTTGGAGGTAGTGGGAGGTTGTGTGGTTTGATCACCCACTAATGAGGAAACAAGTGGCTCATTAGTTGTGATAATGGTCTCCTGCTCTGAGTCCTTGCTAAGGCTTAGTTTGGAACTAAGCTTGGCCTTCTTCCTATACATAATTTTGAATCGCTCACTAAAAATTTCAGTCCCTAAAGGGGAATCTTCTTTTCTGCTTCTCTTAGCCGTTTTCTCCTACATGGTAGGATTCTGTACTATAGAGGATGAAACCAGCTGCTCTTCTGCATCTTGTAGGGTATTCTCAACCCATTCTAGCTTATTTTTGTACTTCTCTATCTTTGGTTTAGATGTGTGAAAATAATGAGTAGATTTGGTTTCTACTCTTAATTTAGAAATGATCCCTAATGGATCATATGACCAAGTAAAGCTTAGGCTGAACTACATTTCCTTTAGTAGCTTGTCTGCTTCTTCCCCTGTTTCTCTTGTGTTGCAAATGAAAGGCCCAATCTATGTTTTGATTTTGAATTGGGACTTCTTCTTGGCAGCAACAAAGTCGATATGATCCATATTTAGCATTTGCCTTATGTATTCTAGAGAAAAAATCCTCATTGGGAGGAATTTAGGCAGCTTGTAAGGTGCAAGCCACACCCAAATATTCTCAATTTTGTGTAGTTTTGGTAGAGGTACTAATCCCCTGTCTGAACTTGGTATGATAGCTGAAACACCTTTCTAATTTTCTCATCGATCCTTGGTTATATCTTGTTGCCTAAGAGACCAATTTCTTGATGCACAAACATCTCTATGAACTATTTATATGTGTATTCCTTATGTTCCTTCATCACCAGAGTAGTCCAAAAGATGACTGACTGATGGTTTCCTTTTTCATCCAGATTTTGCAAAGCGAGGTTGATGTTTTCTCCTTAAAAGTATAAGAACATATAAACTAATACAAAAGAGTACTTGAATACCTCCTCAGTTGGGAATTTGATAAGTTGCTGATGAATTGACTCTGTAAGGAATTGGCTAAAGTTAAATATGATGGAGGGCTTAGAATCAGCAGAGAAAATGGACAAAAATCCTATGATGGCCTCATGTACCCACTGATCAGAGTAGTAGCCAAGGAGGTACGAGACAACTGTGATGATTTGTTTGGCTCTCTCAGGGAAAATAGAGGAGGGATAAGAGGATTTTTCTTTGGAAATGGGGTATCTTGTGTCAAAAACAACTCAAAAGTTTTGGCCCTCTTGGCAGAGTCTAATTTTTGGTATAACTCAACAAGTGCTTCATAGGAAAAGGGGGTGGAATTCTCTACTATGGGGGCTTGCATCATCTGGTCTATGGCTTGAGGAGTAATAATAAAGAGAATTTCTCCAGTGGGGGTAATGATGGCCCTTTGGCTTAGCAAATAAGATGCATGGCACTTTCTAACAAACTTTGGGGTGCTGTGGGTACGAGGAAAAATATAGTGGGGTAAATTGGACTCCCACAGCTGAATGTCATCAGATTTGTCAATGTATTTGTCCTCAAGCCAACAATACATATCAAAGAGGTCCAATTCGCAGAGAGTTCATGGATTTTGAGGTCTCTCTCAGCTAAAGGGATGTGGTGAAAATCAATGGGAGGATAAATCAGAGGATTGACAGGCTCTTCTAGTCCTTTGTCCTTTGGAGACATCTTTGGATAAGGCTAAGGACAATAGTGAAAATCAGATTGGAGGTTTCAATACACAGAGACGAGTCAGGTTTTGGGGGAAAAAACAGAGGTAGTAGGTTGAAAACAAGTTAGCAGACAATGTTGTTGGCGGGTGAAAACGTCGTAGTTTAGCTCAGCGAACCTGTAACAAAGCAATACAGTGATAGTGAATGAATTTAGTAACCTGTTAACAAGTGAAAGGTAATTTTATATAATAGTGTGACTTTTCCATTGAAGATGGCGCGGGTCCGTTGGATTAACGACTAACTCATTTATTACTTAACGACTTAATTATGGAGGGAGCGAATGCACTTGGTGGATCTAACAGATAAATGCCGTGGCAGAAGGTGAATGGAGGGAGCTCAACGGGTAGGAGAGAAATATTAGAAGTGAGGGAAACAAATTTTCAAGGGGGGTAAGTGGTTAGCAGTTTCGCTAGAGGGGGGTCCGAAAAGCCATAGTACTGACACGTAGGGGAGGGTGCGGTTTGAATACGCCCATTTTGGACCCCCCTGGTAAAGTTTGGATGGTGAGGGGGCGCTGAAATGCCATGCGGGCTGTCGGATCTTGGGAGATGGGCGGAGATGGAGTGAGAGGTGATGGATATTTAACATGACATGATAGGACACCCAATGGGGCCGATGGGAATTAATTTATCACCCAAGGGGAATATTTTCAATGTATGAGGGGGTAATAAACTTAAAAATAGGTGGGTGGAGGGTAATATGAGCGGAGGGGGAACTTTGGGGTTTTGAAAACTTAGGGATAGGGAATTAATACCAAAATTAATTGATATATAAACCCTTAGAGAAAAACCTTTACTCATTTGCCTTTTCTTCTACACATGAAAATAACATTTGATATTTGACTTGTGGCGGATTTTGACTAGTAGCCTGTGCATTTATAAAAATATAAAATGAAGCCACTCTTTTCTTTTTGCTTCCCTAACATTTTATTTTCCTTTTGCCTTATTTGTTTAGGGCAACTAACACCTAACATTTTATTGATATGGATGCCTATAAAACATTAAATGGGCCTAACATATTAATTTTTTTTCTTTTGCATCCATATCCTAACTTAACATTTTAAAAATTGATTGACTAATATACTAACTTATCAAAACCAAATAATGTTACAACACATGCTATTCTCTTGATTCCAAGAAGTGTTCCTGCAAACATTAAACCTTACAGATATCCCTATGCCCAGAAGAGTGAAATTGAATGAATAGTTGTAGAAATGCTAGAGACAAATATAAATCAACCAAGTCAAAGTTCTTTCTCTTCTCCAGTAGTATTGGTGCACAAGAAGGATGGATCATGGCATATGTGTCTGGATTATAGAGAGCTCAACAATCTCACTATTAAAGATAAGTTTCTCATTCCCGTTGTTGATGAATCGTTGGATAAACTACATAAAGTAATTTACTTCACCAAGATGGATGTTTGTTTAGGATATCATCAAATTAGAATGAAGACAAAAGAAATTATGAAAATAACATTTAGAACTCATGAAGGTTATTATGAAGTTTTGGTCATGCATTTTAGCCTTACTAATGCACCTTCCACATTTCACCGTTTGATGAATTCCACTTTAAAACCCTTCCTTAAAAAATTTGTGTTAGTATTTTTTGATGATATACTAATCTACAACAAATCATGGAAATAACATGTTCAAAATGTTAACAGGGTGCTCAAACTATTGGAGGAAAAACAATTGTATGCAAAACCCTCCAAATGTTTCTTTGGGGTATAGGAAGTGGAATATTTGGGTCATATTGTATCCCATGAGAGTAAGGTAGACCCTAACAAAATTGAAGCCATCAAGGAATGGAAAATCTCACAACCTTAAGGCATCTTCGAGAATTTCTCGAGTTGATAGGGTATTATTGCAAGATTGTTAAAAATTATGGGAATATAGTAGCACCTCTAACAACATTACTGAAGAAAGATGAATTTTTTTGGACTCTAGAACCAACTAATGCCTTTGAACATCTTAAAGAGGCAATGTGTTGAGCTCTGGTATTAGCTACACCAAACCTTATAAACCCTCTGATTTGACAGAGAAATCCTTAACCTTAAATATTTACCTCTCATTTACTTTCTTTTCTTACAAAGGCATCATCTATGAGAAAACCAAAGGGACAACCATGGATTCCTTCCTATCCCTTATTGTGGCTAATATCTTTATGGAACATTTTGAGGCCAAAGCCCTAAACTCATGGCACCACAAACCAAAATCATGGTTATATTTGTTGATGGTAATTTTGTTATTTGGCAGCATGGTCGTGAAGCCCTCCATGCCTTTCTTGACCATCTCAATAGTATTTTGCCCCATATTCAATTCACCATGGAAATAAAATCTAATAATTCTCTCCTTTTTCTTGATGTTCTTGTCACTCGTATCCCTAATGGACCCCTTACCCACCAGGTATATTGAAAAAATACCCATACTGATTGTTATCTCCATGCCCATTCTCGTCACTACCCTTCCCAGAAATCAAGTGTCCTTAAAACCCTTATCTCCCAAACCCTCAAAATATCTGCTCCCCAATTCCTTCCCTCGAAAAAACCCTACCTAATCTAAGATTTTAAAGCCAATTGTTATTCTACCTACACACTTCTAATAGATAGTATGAATCCTTCGGTTGGCCCTTATATTACGCAATAACTTCAGTTGTTGTGGTGAAGGTTTATGCTTCCTGTCAAATTAGGATGTCATAAGGCATTTCAAGTTGTTTCCTGCCACAAATCCAACCTCTCCGACCCCTCTTTGCACGTTTCCCAAGTCTCTCTCCCTTACATAAAAGGGTTCATCAATCTCATTGCTAAGATTATTTCCTAAAAGAATATTATAACCAGTTTCAAGCCCCATAAAATTTTTAGACAATTATTTTGATAAGCTAAAAATAGGTCTGAACTCATGCGAGGATCAAGAGTCTATTAAATTCCTTTCTCATGTGGTAAGTCTTACATTGACCAAACATGTCGTTCAGTCATTACCAGTCTTAAGGAACACATTGCAGATAATAATCATCACAGAGTGGCTAATTCTTCCATTGCGAAGAATTCTTACAACACCAAGCACCTTATCTAGTTTGACTAGGCTCGAACCCTAGCCTGTATATCTTTTCATAACTTTCAGGTCATCAGGGAAGCTTTGGAAACTGAAAAGCACCCTAATAATTTCAATAGGGAAGGTGGCTATAAACTTAGCCACTTCGGGAAACCTTTAATCCATCTGCTTTCTTCTTAATCCCCATCACCCACCCTCCCTCCTATCGTCCTACTCCCTCGTCCCCTCCTTTTTCCTCCATTTCATTCCATCTCTCTTTTATCATTGCTTTTATAACACACACATATATGGTTTTATATAAATTTTCCTATTCTCATTAATATAGTATCCATACATATTAAATATCATAACATTAATCCTATATAACTTATTATATAACCATATCATTCTCCTAAATAAATAAATATAAAAAAGTTATAGCTTTTTAATCTAAACCCCATCCCCCTCTTTGATTCCTTATCTTTTGGGTTGTTAGTAATATATTAATATGATATAATAGATAAATTTATAGAACTTAATATTAATCAATTATTAATAAAATAATAATTTTTATTATATATTTATAATTAACAGTGAAATTTAAATTAAAAATTAAAAAATATTTAAATATCTTATTTCATCTTTATAACTTTATCATATTCTTACATAATAATCAATAAATTTATATATCTTTATAAAATAAATATAAAATAATATATTTTAAAAAATAACCTCTTCCCTCTCTATAAACAATTTTAATAGATATACTAATGAATAACTATTTTTATTTATGTATTCAAAAAGCTATTAACCAAATACTAAAATTGTTTTGTATTTATAATATAATTTAATTAATAAGCTAACAATCAACTATAAGAGTAATAATTAAATATGTACTCGTATATTCTAAACTATTACAACGTCTATTTTCATTAAAAATATAAATTATTGACCTAATAATAATAAAAATTTAATAAATAAATAAATATATTATTTTATTTTTTTTACACATCTAATTGTGGATGTACTTCATTCAAATATTTTTACCAATTTCTTTTATTATAAAAATATTATTATCTTTTGACGATTCATCCTCTTCATTTAATATATTTTGTATCCTTGTAACCATTATCTCAATCTCCATCCTCATTATTTATAGGTCTAACAGTTCTCACACTTACTATCTGTTTGCTTTCTAGTCCCTAATGATAGGTGGAGTGTCCACCCAAAACATCAGACAAGGTAAACATCTACACAGTGTTCTCTAGAATTTTTAGGCAACATATTATGATAGTCTTAAATATTTTTTGGAACAAATATTATCTTCAGAAGAGCAGCGAAAATGGGTCACAAAGATGTTGGGTTATGATTTTGAAATCATCTAAAAAAAATGGAAGAAAAATATTGTTGCAGATGCACTCTCAAGAAGGGATGAGGATGTGGAAGCATTGCTTTGTGTCATTTCTATTGTCCAACCTAATTGGAATACTGAAGCAAGGGATGAATGAAAGAATGGTGAAGAGGTATGGGCACTCATTCAAAAGTTGCTACAAAATATTTGTGCATTTGATTCATTTATTTGGAAAAATGATTCATTGTGGTACAAATATTGTTTATATCTATGTAAGAACTCCCAACTTAAACAAAAGGTTCTTTGGAATTGCACACCTCTCTTGTAGGAAGGCACTCAAAATTTTTAAAAACTTACCATAGGGTAAAGAAGGAATTTTTTTGGGATGGCCTTAAATCTAGCATTCATAAGTTTGTGGTGGAATGTTTGGTTTTCCCACAAAATAAATTTGAGATAATTAAGACCCTAGGTCTTTTACAACCATTAGTCATTCCAAGTCAATATTGGGAAGAGGTCTCAATGGATTTTATCACAGGTTTACCCAAGTCCAAAGGAAAGAGTTTCAACATGGTAGTAGTTGATAAACTTACCAAGTATGCACACTTTTGTGCACTATCTCATCCTTTCAAAGTTAGTACAATCACTACTACATTTGTGGAAATAATTCAAAAGCTACATGGAAACCCAAAGATTATTGTAAATGATAGAGATCCCATTTTCATTGGAAAATTTTGGATAGAATTATTTTTTTTTGTCTTGGTACCTAATTAGCTCATAGTTCATCTTATCATCCTCAATTTGAAGGGAAAACTGAGATAGTGAACAAATGTTTGGAAGGATAACTTTGTTTCTTTGTATATGATAAACAAGCATAATAGATCAGTGGTTACCCCTAGCACAATGGTGGTATAACACTTCCTTCCATACCACAACAAAAATGACCCCATTTACGGCGTTTTATGGATATCATCCATCGTTTATCACATCGTCTTTAAGAGACAATTCCAAGTTCAAGCAATGGACAATCACATTGAGCATTAATAATAAGTTCTCTAACTCTTAAAGGAAAACCTGACCCTGGCACAAAATCGAATAAAACAACAAGCATATGAACATCATAGTGAAAGAAGTTTTGATGTGCGCAATTGGGAATTTTTACGACTACAACCATATAGACAAATATTCCTCAAGCAAGCTAAGAAGGATAATAAATTATCACCCAATTATTATGGCCTTTACAAGGTGTTGCAAAAGATTGGCACTAGGGAATACAAATTGGAGTTTCTTGCATCTTCACAAGTACACCCAATTTTCCATATTTCATGCTTAAATAAGGTTATAGGTGACAAGCGTCTAGTTCAAACTACATTACCAGAACTTGAAGAGGAAGGAAAATCCATATTGGAGTCCGAAGAAATCACAGAAACAAGAATCTGGCAACTATGGAACAAGTCAATTTCAGGGTATCTCATTAAGTGGAAGAACTTAACCATTGAAGACTCAACATGGGAGGATGAATATTTTATTCAAAAGCATACAAAACTACTAAAGTCTTGAGGAAAACGTTTTTTGTGAAGGAGAAGGGTATGCTAGGTCCCTATAATACTAGTGTACCCCCCATATTATTATTGTTATGCTCTTGCATTATTATTGTTATGTAGGCACTAATTATATTTTTACCCCTTAGACTCTTATATAGTAAGGAGGTCTTGTCATTTGAATCATCCAAGTATTTTTCATTTATGTGATGTAAAGGGAGGTTTCCCCCTCGAAGTGGCTTATTATCTAGTCATCGATCTATCTCTTCTTATGTTTCTTTGTTATTTTGATTTGGATACATAACATAATCTTCTAAACTTCAGATGTAACATCAGTTCGAATGTCTAGGGTTGTTACAGGGGATGAGAATCATCAAGCCTCAGAACATTTTTATCTTAGACAATGAAAAAGGATATGTCTCATAAGACTAAGAAGGTCAAAGTTTTTCTATGTTGGTTTCATCAATGAGAAGGTCGAAGTCCCCATTTTGCATTGAAGACATCTAACTTTGAATAGGCCTAGAAAAACTCTAGTATGTTTGTTTCAAATGGCTTTATTGTAGACCAAGAAACCTTAGTCTATCAAAAGGACCAAAATCCTCAAAAAATTCGAGACAATAACCTAAAATATCAGGTATGAGGTCATCCTACATTATGGTTGAAGATGTCTTGTTTTGTATTAAGATTTGTTGTCTATGATTGAATTTAATGATCAAAATCTAGGTCGAATTCTTTTGAATATTATTTGTAAATGTCGATCATAATTATAGATCTATAGCTTCAATGATAGAGTATTTCATGAATTCAGAATGTCGAATTCCTCCTAAAGATTTTATATGCAATACATATTGCTCAATCCAAATGACTTTGGAAGCATATTATTGTAATGATTAAAGTAAAATATTAGATTTGGAAAGGAAGTGTTAAAATTGGCAACTAGGGCCAAACTTCATGTGGGTCATCTTATTCATGGCTAATAATATTTTTATTAGATTCCTCTCATCGAGAAGTGTAGGATTGATGTAAAGATCATCCGATTCTGATAAGTATTCATGGAGATATGAATTTATTTTGATTATGGAATTATTATCAAGCCAACCTACCAACTCATGTAGGCTCAGAAGCCCAACAGTGGCTCTATTTCAAACACCAACTTTGTTGTATAAATATAGGAGGACTTTTCCTCATTTGGACTCACTCATCTCATCACATCTCTCTCTCTCTACTGCACAGAAAAGAGTCTCTTCTCTACTGCGCAGAAAAGGGTCTCTCCCTCACACATGTGAAGTTAGAAGCTGCTAAAACTGAAGCTACAACTGCAGAAGTAAAGTTTGACCTGCATGGACTAGAAGATCTCCTCATCTGAACTGCATTGTAGGTTCATCTGTACCTCCTCTGAAAACCACAACTTTTGGTGGTGGAATCAAGTCAATCCGACGGATGGTTTGCAAGATATCAACTGCCCTAGTTTGAAGGAAGATATCTCCTATATATTGGGGAGACTATTACTGACAGAGAAATGGCACTCACGACTCTTGAAGGATTACCATCTGAATGGTACGTGTTCAGGACTACTCTTCTGAAAAATAATGTAATTCCTGGTTTCGAGGAATTAATGGCTAGATGCATTCAAGAAGAAACAAGGGTAGAAGAGCAAGAAATTCCCTTGCCTAAAGGTCCTCCTGCTAATTTTTCTTCTCATGCTAAGAAGAGAAATAATTCTGGGTCTAAATAAAAAAGAAAGGCTAGACCTAAGGGTGGAAGAAAAGGACGATGTTTCATTTGCAATAAAGAAGGTCACTATGCAAGGGAATGCCCTGATAGAAAGGACTCTCACCATGACAATGATCAAAATCCCTCTCATGGTAATCGAAGGAATGGAAAATTCAATAGCAATGGTAAGAGGAGATCTGCGAATCAAGGAAGAGGACAACCATTCAAGAAGGCTAGAAATTCCAGGATGTATTAAATGCACCTGACCTCAAAAGGAACCTGGTGTCCATCTTGGCAATGGAAGACAAAGGCTACAAGGTAACCTTTAGCGATGGTAAGGTATGTATATGGAAAAATAATGTTAAAGATGCCTTTACTCTTGGGTTTCGTGTTGATTCATTATATTAGGTTGATGGAAGTCCGCTAGGTGTCATGTCTTATGACACATCTCTTCAGTCCGAACTTTGGCATCAGAGGTTTGCCCCCTTTCATTATAATGCTCTACTCGGTGTAAGACAAGTGGTGATAGGGATGCCCGAATTCTGAGTAGAGAAAGAAGGTGTATGTCCAAGATGTGCCGAAGGAAAGCTCAAAAGGGGACCATTCCCCTCAAGCCAAAGCAAGACCTTTGATATATTACAGTTGGTTCACTCAGGCATATCTGAGGCTGGCATTAAGAGGGAGACTACTACACCACATACTCTTAAGCAGAATGGTGTGGCAGAAAGGAAGAACCATACGATTGTGGAAGCTGTCTCTATGGGTAGATGATGTAACAATGCCTGATGTGGAGGAACCCATGGATCCTATTTATCCACTTGAGCCTTCCTCTTCTAGGAAGAGGCCTTCATGACTTAGGGTAATACTTGATGATGCTGAAGGACATGACGCACCCCGAGGAACCTTCCGCGAAAGTAAGAAACCTAACAGGTATCAGGGATACCTGACCGTCATGAGCATGATCATAAAAAATGAGCCTTCATCATTCTCAGATGTTGTGAAGCATCAAGTATGGAAGGATGCTATGACCAAAGAATATGAGTCTATTATGGAGAATGACGTATGGGAAGTAGTTCCTAGACCCCAGGACAAGACAATTGTTACTTCAAAATGGCTTTACAAGATAAAGCTACAACAGATGGAAGTACGAAATAGTATAAGGCTCGTTTTGTTGCTCGTGGTTTCTCCTAGAAGGAAGGTATAGACTATGATGTGATATTTGCACCTATTTCCAGATATATGACCATCTGCTTGATCATAGCCCTTGCCGCTTCACAAGGATGGAACCTACATCAGATGGATGTCAAGACTGTGTTCTTGCATGGCTCGATCAAAGAAGAGGTCTACGTGGAGCAACCTGAAGGATTTGAAATTTATGATCGAAAATCTCATGTATGCAGGTTGAAGAAGGCTCTCTATGGGTTGAAGCAAGCACCTTGAGCATGGTATGAGAGGATTGACAACTACTTGATGAAGCTGGGATTCACTAGGAGTGAAGCCGATCCTAACCTTTACTTTGAGGTTGAAGATGATAAACCTCTCATACTGGTGTTGTATGTGGATGACCTCCTTTTAATATCTGCATACCCTCTCATTCACAAATGTAAGAGGGAGTTAGCTTCTGATTTTGAAATGAAGAACCAAGGACTTGAAGTGTGGCAGAAGCCAAGGGAAATTTTCCTATCTCAAGGAAAATATGTGGTGAAGATTCTGAAAATATTTGGTATGATAGACTGCAAGCCTGTGACTACCTCGAGAATCTTAACTTTCAGAAGTTATATGGTAGTGATGTCGGACTAGATTTGGAAAATGCCTCTGAGTTTCAAAAACTCATTTGCGTTGATGTTCTTGGTGAACCTCCGTCCGAACATATGTTTTGCAGTTACCATTGTGAGCTCATATTTGGTTGAGCCTCACTAGATTGGTGCCAAGAATATTCTAAGATGTCTTTAGGGCACAATCTCTCATGGATTGAGATACACTGCCGGAAATATGAAACTACATGATTATTCGAATGCTGATTAGGCAGGTAGTGTGGAGGATCATTGGAACACTTTTAGTGTTGTTTCTCTTTGGATTCTACTTCGATATAATGGATGAGCAGGAAGCAGAAATCTGTTTCCATAAGCACCACCGAGACCAAATACATATCTACGAGTATGAACTCATATGAAGCTGCCTGGTTGGGGAAGCTCTTTAGTGAGCTGTTTGAACACATACCACTGTGATTCTCTGTAACAACCAGAGGTGGGATTCGATTATTAAGGAATCCCATATTCATCGATTGCTCCAGTGGATAGACATCATCTGGGATATGGTAAGTCGATGAGCAAGGAGGCTCCATTGCATTAAGATGATGTACAGGTCGATATACCTCGTCAAAGCCCTGAGGAAAGATCTAATATGTGATTTTCCCAAACGACTTGGAGTCGTCAAGAAACCCTTGTACAAGGATCCTGTATGTTGCATACATTAAGCTATGGGATCTCTGAGGGATTGCAGTTCTTACTGGAGCAACATATGACCACAGGGTGACTCACCCTCCCCTGGTGGTGCGCACTGGAACAAGATGCTTCACTCTCTTGTGGATGATTCACTCTCCTGTGTAGCAGGATGATTAGTTCTACTGTGAGGCCTGGATTGATGTGTTCTCCATGGTGACAGTAGCAGGATTGATGTGTTCTCATGTGAGGCCTGGATCGATGTGTTCTCCATGGCGATTGTAGCAGGATTGATGTGTTCTCCATGGTGGCTTGGATTGATGTGTTCTCCATGGCGATTGTAGCAGGATTGATGTGTTCTCTTGTGAGGACAGGATTGATTAGTTCTCCTGTCGAGGCATCCTACCCATGCAGTCTGGGACTCATGGGAAGTACCTCACATCTGATCAATGAGCAGGGAAATGAAAAAGAATGGAAGAACCAAACTTGTCACTAGAGTACTTGTATTGAAAGATGTTGTCCTAGTTGGAATTAACAAGACAGATTGAAGTATGCCTTAATCTATGCCAAAAAGAAGTTAGTAGTGACTTCCAAGACAAAGTATGATTGGATAGCAAGAAGTTACCTCAGTAAGATGGAGAAGGCTATTATGGGACATGTTGTTAGGTACATTTTGTTAAAAGTTTATTATCTATATGATTTCTATTATTACATCAAATGGATGTAGATACCATCTTCTTTGATGAAAAAAAAGTGTATGTGAGAGCTACCTCAAGTTGGATGGTATATGAAGAAATCTTATACTACAGAGAGAAATCTTCGTACAAACTCCTCAAATTTGATGCACTTGGATTAATGAATCAAGGTTGATCCTATATGTTTTGTTCTCTGATGAAAGTAGAAGTCACATTGACCGGAAGATTTTCTCTAGAGGGAGAAGTCAAGGCTTCTGCAAGGACCTCTGCTTTTGGCTTCAGAAGGAGTTGACCTCATTATTCAAGATGACATATCTTGAATAGATAAATGATAACATCAATGTCAGAGGGAGCAACCAAGTTTTCCATGACAAGATCTATTCATGAAAGAATACCCAGTTAGGGCATTCATTGTAATCAAGATGATGGATCAAGTGAAGGAAACAGATCTGTTTATGGTTGATCCTAGGCATGTAGCTCAACATATATTGAAATACCAACATGGTACAGTTGGTCATGGCATAGTCAGATATGGTTTGAAAGATGTATCAAACAAAGAAGCCGAGTTGCAGGGAAAGGAGTGTTGAAAAAAGAGAGAGTTTGTACATCGCTTTTATTTGGGCTCTAAATCACATGGATGAGAAGGAAGCAGGAATTTGTTGCACTCAAAGGTTGAGTTTATTTTTGCATGAAAGGTGAGTTATGAAGTAGTATGATTGCAACTTGCATAATTGGTTGATTAGGTGCAGATGATAGCATGATGACATGTTAGGGCACCTTGAGAAATAGTATCAATAAATGGAACAGGAAGAGAGCAGTAAGACTCGAGTTTTCCTCCATTGGTGAGTAGACAACTGATATTTTGACGAAATTATTTCCCATTGAGAAGTTCATATACTTCAAAGGTAAGCTAGGGATTTTGGAGATTACCCCTCTCATTGAGAGGGAGTGCTAATATGAAAACATAATGGATGGACATTCTCTTGAAAGGGAGAATGGTTCAAGAGGCCCAAAGTGCTTACCATGTAGAGTTGAGTGAGTGCCCTTCGATGAGGAGACCCAATTACTCACTAGGAAGGGTTGAGTAAGGTTTGGACCCTATCACACACTAGTAAAGAGTAGAGTGAGGTCTTTCGGCTCTAGACCCAATTGCACACCAAAGAAGGGTGGAGTGAGGTCTTTCAGCATCTAGAACTTATCACTATCCAAGGAAGGGTTGAGTGAGGTCTTGCCCCGTAGTGCTCCCCAAGAAGGGTGAGTGAGTGTTTGCTAGTGCTGATTTGTGGTAGCATTGGATGTGATCTAGCCATGGAAATTAGTGGAGAGGCTAAGGCACATGAGATCTCCAAGACCCATAAATTGTTTTGGGAAATTCCACCTGGATGGAGAGATATTAAATAATTAATCTTTTAATGGGGTTCCTAAGTATAAACTTAGGAAAATTAAAATATTAATGTGTATTAATATAAAATGAGTGAGAAAGTTCTAAATGATGAGGATCAAGCCAAATGTAATCTTAGACGTTGATTAGGGACTTAATCTCAGCCATTGAATCATCAACAGGAAAATTATAAGAGGAGGCTTGAGGGTCAATTCGAGATACACCAAGTTAATTAGTCAATTCGATTTTCTGGGGAAAGGTTTGCTGAGAGAATCGAACCAGTGATTTGTTGCAGCAAGGGGAAATTTGGCAAAAGGCTGAGAATACATATCAGAGAGGCAGAGAAAGTTCCGGAGAGACAATGCAGAGCCTTGGAAGGTTGATGCAGAGGCTGAGGAGGCTATCACAGGTGACGCAGAGGGCCAAGAGGCTGACGCAGAAGTAGCAGAGGTTGCACAGAGGCTAGTAGAGCTGACGTTGGGATGGAGAGGAAGCAATGAGGTACTTATGTGGGGCAGACTAAGAGCTGAGAGGTAGACACAAAGAAAAAGAGGGTGACACAGTTCCAAAGATAATCTTGGAGCAACTTCCGTTATCCAGCGAAGGAACTATCGAAGTTGTTGTGGGATCAATCATTCGGTTGTTGATCAACTGAAATATCTATCTACGAGGATAGGTACTTCTACCAAGGAAATTCTCTTGAGGGTGAGCCATTTCTGGCACCCTAGTTGTATTCATAAACTGCATGATAATAAAACCCTCATATCATCTGCACTAGTTTTCCCGCATTGGGGTTTTCGGGGGATGATTGTCCAAAAATAACGTTTTCCCTTGTGTGACTGTCTCAGTTATTTCAGTTGCTGATTTGTATATCTATTAAGGCTGAATTTTTGTTTTTTCAGTATTCATATTTATAAATAACTTGTTAATGGAAAGAACAAGTATGAGATAATAAACTAGATAATGCAGTAGGGATTGCTGATGTGTTGGAATTAGAAATTTCAACATGGTATCAGAGGATTTAAAATCACAAGAGAACTGAAGATAGCAGCAGGAGAAATATGAAGAATTTGTTGTAGAAGCAGTTGTCCCGAGACAACATTGTTCCAGAGAAAAATCAACAAGAGAAGGAGTGACACAGAGCCTGCATCATCATTTCAAGCCAAGAGGAGGGCTAGCGAGAGACAGAGAGGGGTAGATCAGACCTCTGCAGTGCCTGATCATATTTTTCAACCAGGAAGGATCAACGTTGTGGCCAGGAGGAGTAGATTCAACCGTTGTTAGGATTGCACAGAGCCTAAAGGGCTCAATTTCTTCACTTGTTGGGGCTTGGGGAGTTGTGGGCAGATTATGATTTGAGGCGCTGGTGCGACATTGTTTCTATTGAAGCTGAAAAATGTCTAAGGAGAGGGAGATAAGGTAGAGGGAGTCACTACCTCGACGAATTTCTAGCCAAAGAATCCAGATCTGAGTTGCAATTGCAAGGAGGATTGGAGAGGAGCGGTTCGACAATTAGCTAGAGGATTTCTAGAAGGGAAATCAGGACTTAGAGGGAGATTTCCAGGAGGGGAGTTGAGACTTAGAGGGAGTCTAGAAGAGGAGATGAACGGACTAAGGGATCAACATAGGTTGGACAAGGCTTCCAACTTTTCATCTGGAAGGCTAGGATCCTGGTAGTCCTAGATCGACATTGCATCAAGGAATATGCCTTGAAAATTGTGGCTATCCCAAGTGATCTAGCCGAGAACGAGAAGTATGAGGATGCAATGGAAAGGGAGAAATGCATGATCCTATATGGGGTCAAAGATCATGTCATACCACATATTGCTGAGAAGAACACAACAAAGGAGATGTGGGAAACACTAACCACCTTATATCAGGGCTCTTTCGTGTAGTGGAATATGTTATTGGAGAATTAGTTGCAGTCATGTCAGATGTAGAAGGGAGAGGAGATAGATCAGTTCCTTTTCAAGATGCAGGAGATTCATGACCAGCTTACTTCCGTGGGGTCTACACTAGATCCAGAGTTTATGGTCAAGACTGCTTTAAATGCAGTCTTCGAGGAATGGGAGACATTTGTCCAAAGTATTTTTGGCAGGGCTACTCTTCCCATTTGGGAGGAGATGCAGGCAGATCTTCGCTATTAAGAGATCAGGAGGATGACCAAGGAAAGGAGTAGTGGTAAGGGAGGTCAAATCAAGAAAGAGGAGGAGGAGGAGGATGCATCTCTAACATCTGCGAGACAACAAAGGAAGAGGAAGAAGAAGGACATCTCCAAGGTTAAGTGCTTCCATTGTGGGGAGTTGGGACATTATGCATTCCAGTGTCCCAGGAAGAAAAACAAGGGAGAGGCTTCCGATTCAAATGGAACTCCAGCTAAGGCGGAGAAAGAGGTCGAGTCTGACGACGATTGTGCCATGAGTGCTCATGCACCTCTAGAGAAGAGGTGGGGAGACATCGAGTTGTAGCCAGGGGGACTACAAACTAGGGGTAGGATCCTTAAGGTGCCCAAACTCTTGGATCACATCCATCTATGGGATCCATTAATGACAGTAGCATGATGACAAGTGTTGGGTGGGGAAAAGTGTAATGGAGCAGCAAGGCAATGCTTGAGTGCATAATTCTGAGGCAACGTAGTGGAGGTTGTAGCAGTGCGGAAGGAACATAGGTGTATGCAACAACACAGTGGCAGCTGAGGGAGAATAAGATAGAAGTAGAGGCAACTTTAACATCACGAGGGTTCCAGACTGACTGGGATGTCAGTGTTTGGGAAAAGTTAGTTACCTACTTCTCGGTAACTGAGTTGTAGTTAGCAGTGGCAGTGCTAGGGACAACATGGGCAACATGTTGAGAGAGAGCTACAATACAGATGTAGTAGTGGTAGTGGATGTGAGGCAGTAGGCCAAGCATCAACACAGGTACCAGTGCAGAAGATCAGTGTGATGTTTCCGTGGTGAAGCATTACTAGAGCACATTCCTCACTAGGAGGGAGTGTTGATTTGTGGTAGCATCAGATGTGATCTAGCCATGAAAATTGGTGGAGAGGCTAAGGCACATGATATCTCCAAGGCCCATAAATTGTTTTGGGAAATTCCACCTGGATGGAGAGATATTAAAATAATTAATATTTTTAATGGGGTTCCTAAGTATAAACTTAGGAACGTTAAAATTTTAATGTATATATAATGGGTGAGAAAGTTCTAAATGATGAGGATCAAGCCAAATATAATCTTAGTCATTGATTAGGGACTTAATCTCAGCCGTTGAATCGTCAACAGAAAAAGTATAAAAGGAGGCTTGAGGGTCAGTTGGAGATACACTAAGTTGATCAGTCAATTTGATTTTCTAGGACGAGGTTTGCTAAGAGAATCGAACCAGTGATCTGTTGCAGCGAGGGGAAATTCGGCAGAAGGCCAAGAATACATATCAGAGAGGCAGAGAAAGTGCCAGAGAGATAGCATAAAGCCTTGGAAGGTTGACGCAAAAACTGAGGAGGCTAGGACAGGTGACACCGAGAGCCAAGAGGTTGACGTAGAAGCAGCAGAGGCTAGTAGAGTTGACGTTGGGAAAAAGAGGCAGCTTTGAGGTATTTTCGTGGGGCAGACTGAGAGCTAAGAGGCAGATACAGAGTAGAAGAGGGTGACGCAGTTCCAGAGAGAAGCTTGGAGCAGCTTTCATTGTCCATCTAAGGAACTGTCAGAGTTGTTGTTGGATCAATCCTCTGGTTGCTGATCAGCCGAAATATCTGTCTCCGAGGAGAGGTACTTCTACCAAGGAATTTCTCTGAAGGGTGAGCCATTTCTAGCACCTTATTTGTATTCAAAAACTGCATAATAATAAAATCCTCATATTAGTTGCACTGATTTTCCCGCATTGGGTTTTTTTGGGGATGATTGTCCAAAAATAACGGTGTCCCTTGTGTGATTGTCTCAATTATTTCAGTTGTTGATCTGTATGTTTTAAGGCTGCATTTGTGCTTATTTCAGTATTTATATTTAAAAATAACTTGTTAATGGAAAGAACAAGTAGGAGATAATAAAACAGATATTGCAGTAGGGATTTCTAATGTGTTAGACTTAGAAATTTCAACAACTAGTTGTGTTAGTATCTCAACATTTTGGCCTAGTGAGAGGCCTTTGGATTTTGAGGTCCAATCACTCTAGAAGAGTGGGACCTAATATGTTGATGATAAGCCATGGGTTAGGTACCTCCCTGGATATGGCCACTATTGGATGTTGATGGTAAGATGATGGTCATGTGGAGAACCCCTCTATCAGTAAGAGGGAGCATTGATGTGACAACAATAGGGGCATGGCTCAAACTGTTAGTGAAGACAAGAGCATGGCCCAAATTTTTAGTGAGATAGCATGAGGGACGAACATTCTAGAAAGAATGGTCCTTAAGGCTTGAACACTCATTGGAGTGGGTGTCTCTTCAGCATCATGGCCTAGGATGAGGCTTTAGATTTGGGACATGTGTTTCCCTAGGGTTGGATCATGAGTGACGGAAACCCTAAACTAGCCAGAGTACCATAAGGTGAGGTGCCCATCAGATTATGGTGATTAGTTGAATGAGTGCCATTGGTTATGAGTGCTAACTTGGGTTGTGGTACCTATTGATGATGTTGATGTAGGTTAAGGGTGTTGACCTAGATGATGATGTTATCAATAAATTGAACCTTTCCTTAAAAGTGATCATGTATACAGAGAACATCTGGACAGTCATTATGAATACCTCCCTAGCTAAGAGGGAGTGTTGAACTTTATAGCTATGGTTGATATTCATAATATTTCATCCGTATATGAATTATTTGTAAAATAAAATTTATTTGAGGTATGTTCTTCATGCTTGCAAGAAAAGTATTTTATATTTTATATTTTGTATTCAAAATGAAAAATATTATAAGGCTCATCAAGAGCAAGAAAAATGAAAATTTGAATTTGTATCTGACACCACAAGTGACTAAGTCAGCCCTCCAAGTGTCAAATCGACCTGCCCATGAGACACACCTCTTCGCATGGTTGAAAGACTATATATTGAGCCTATTTGCTCTCCTCCAAGACATACTTCAGATCACACATTTGTATCTATGTCAAGCGAAGAAGATAAGGAGAATCCGGGTTGGGATCATAATGGAGAGACACATTTCATCCTCACTTTAGCATACAAAGGAGGTCGAGATCTTGATGTGTATCTGAGGCTATATCTCTATGGAACCATGACAAGTCTGACACTATATCTTTGTGGAACCATGCGAAGTCTAAGGCTATATCTCTGTAGAACTGTTCAAAGGTCTGAGGCACATTACTTTGTGGAACCATGTGAATTATGAGGCTCATATTATGAGGTATGATGCAAAGTTTTGTGGCATAAGCTGAGGTTGAGACAAATGATGAATTTCGGTCCTCTTGGAGACTTGTTTTCTGTGGTATATCTCTGAGGCACAATGAGAAATTATGAGGCAGAGTTGTTGGTCATTTGGAGACCTCATTGCAGAGATATTTGTGGAAAATTTTCTGGAGGGTTGACTTGGTCCTCGATGGTTGGTCATCTTGTTGGTTAGTTGACTTAGAGGTATCTCTTGTTGCATTGATTCTCTAAGGAAAAGGTTGGCTAGGTTTTTCCCCATTGTGGGTTTTCCTAAGGTAAATCTCATATGTTCTTGTGTGGTCATCTCTTTATAATCCTTCTGTCTAAAATGTTGTATTATTGATGTCTTCCATATAATTATTGAATAGTGGAATATTAAATAAGAATGTGAAAATATTAGAATCATCAAAGATAATTATCAGTTTAGAAAACTATTATAAAATCAACAACTTAAACCTTGAAGAGTTGAATTATGTGAGTTTAATCTCTGCTTCAAATTTAATATGGAATAGAATGTAACGTACAACATTCCTTGATTATTTCAAGGTTACCTTTTCATTTAAACCAAATTTCAATAGTAGAGACAGAACTCCTATGATTCAATGTTAACATCATTCCCCACCATACAATGAATTTGGGTATATAGTAGCTATACTTTGTGCTTAAAAGAAAAAATTGTCAGGCCAGGAGGTAACTCCTCAAAATGAATTGTGTTTATTCATGAAGGTTGCTCGTGGTTATATACAAATAGGGAGAGACTCTTGGGCTTCAGCTCCCAATGTCTCTTCATTTTCTTATTCTCCATTATTTACTATTTACAAATGTTCACCCAATCCCAATGATTAGGTGTCGACATTCCCCCCCTTAATCTGAAGGGATGTTGGTGAGTCCAAACATTGTTCTAAATCTTTTGAACTTTTCTCTTCCAAGCACTTTGGTGAAGATGTCTGCAATCTGTTCATTAGTAGAACAATGGCGTAGATGGATTGTCTTGACCTCAACATGATGTCGAATTAGATTTTATTTTGTATTGATGTGCTTCGTTCGATCATGGAACTTTCGGCTCTTGGCCAACTTTATTGCAGAGGTTTTGTAAACCATGAGTGGAGTAGAATGTATTTGTTTCACCTACAAATCTTCCAGAATTTTCCTGAGCCACACAATTTATTTTGTTTCCTCAGCAGCTGCCACATATTCTGCCTTTGTTATGGAATCTGCTGAAACTGATTATTTGTGCTATCTCCAGGAGACAGCTCCTGATCCAAGACTCATAACATAACCTAAAGTATATACCCTAGTTTCTTTGTCTCCATTGAAGTCTGAATCAAAGTATCCAATCGAGTTGAAGTCACCCACCTATGTATACTTGAGTCTAAAGTCTTAGGTTCCCTTCAAGTACTTTAGAACTCTTTTTGCAACAGACCAATGTCTCTCACAAGGCTTTGGATAAACTTGGAGAGGATTCCAACAACAAATGAAATATCCGGTTTGGTAGTAGTGAGGTAGTTGAGACTTCCTAAAAGCTGTCTATACGTTGTTGCATCCTCAAATTCTTTTCCTTCAATGGATGTGAACTTTAAGTTTTGTTCCATTGGAGTAGTAAAAGGATTGCACTCAGCCATGCCAAGCCTGTTTAACTGATCTCCAATGTACTTCTTTTGAGAGAGGAATACATACTTCGGATGTTGAGTTACTTCAATACCAAGATAGTAGTGAACATAGCCCAAGTCTATCATTTCAAAACCTTTCCTCAAATCCTTCTTTATCGGTGCAATGTAGCTCTCATTGTTCCTTGTCATCAAAAGATCATCTACATATACCACAATATATACAACTGTTTTGCCAACTTTCTTGACAAACAAAGTTGCATCATCAAGATCATAATGTTTGACGTTGAGTTTCAGAAGATATTCAGTTAACTTCTCATACTAGGCTCACAGTGCTTACTTGAGGCCATACAAGGATTTCACAAGTTTGCATACTTTATGTTCATGTCCCTTCACAACAAATCCTTTTGGCTGAGACATAAAAAAAATTTCTTTCAGATCTTCGTTCAAGAAAGCAGTTTTTACATCCATTTGATGGACTTTCCAACCGTTCTAAGCTACTAAGGCAAAGAGTGTCGGGGAAAAAGTCTCCTCATAATCGACCCCTTCCTTCTGTGCAAAATCTTTCTCCACAAGCCTGGCTTTGTGTTTGTCAAGTGAGCCATCAACTTTATACTTTCTCTTGTAGACCCACTTGCAGAGAATTGGCTTGGTTCCCAATGGAGAATCTACCAACTTCCAAGTGTCATTCTTTATCAAGGCATCATACTCCTTTTGCATCACTTCTTTCCATTCATCATGAGAAGCGATTTCTTTGAAGGAAGTTGGTTCGAATCTGTAGACAAATTTAGTTCACAATCATAAGAAACATCCATATCAATAGGTGAAACAAAATCATCTACATAATCTCCATTTTGCTTGGTTGAATTTCTTGTTCCTATCTTTCCAACCTCATCAGGATGAACACTTTCAAGTGTCTTTTTCAACCACTTTTGGGACCTTTTTGAGATGGTCCAGGTTGCTCAGTTGACTGAGTTGGGACTGAATCAAGATTGAGTCTCCCAATTTTTTCAATCACATCACTCAAAGTATCATCAGTGGTTGGAGTTTCATGTGGGGGAGAGAGTGCTTCAGAAGAAGATTCCACAGATTGATCCAATATAGGAATCCCCCCTTCAAGATGTGGAATCCTATTATCAAAATTTTGAAATGATTTTGCATGTTCGAATCTATCCAAGCGATAAAGTTGTCATTCATAAACATTGTCAGCTTTGGACGATTCAAGCAAGATTGCATCTCTAGATACAACAAACTTTTTATTAACTTCATCATAGAGACAATATGCTTTAGAGGTATTTGAATACCCCAAGAAGATACACTTACGACTCACACCAATTTTGTTTCTATGTACCTTTGGTATCAAAGCATAACAAGTGGAACCAAAGACCCTGAGATGATTTACCGAAGGAATGTGGCCATACCACATTTCATAAGGAGTCTTGTTTCTAATAGCATTAGATGGACATCTATTCTTTACATATACAACACATAGAATTGTATCAACCCAAAACATCAATTTTACATTCTTGGAAAACATCATGGAACGTACCATATTTAAGATCGTCCTATTCATTCTTTCAGCGACTCTACTATGTTGGGGATCATAAGGCACAATTGTTTGATGTTTGATCCCATGTTGGCGAAGATAGTTTTCAAATTCATTTGAAGTGTATTATTTTCCATTATCAGTGAGAATAGAGCCAATATGAGATTGTGCTTCATTTTCAATCCATGTATGAAAGTTCTTGAATGTTTGAAAAGCATCAGATTTGCTCTTCAATAAATAAACCCAACACATTCTGGTGTAATCATCAATAAATGTCATCATATATTTATTTCCATTTGCAGAAGGAACATGCATTGGATCGCATAAATCTAAATGAATGAGTTCAATTTTTCTATGTGCTCTGGAATGTGAATCATGAAAATAGTGTTTCTTATGCTTTACTAGAATACAAGCATCACATTGCTTAAGTTTCCTAGGAATTGTAGGCAGTTCAATGACACCATTTTTCTTCAACAAGCAAAGACTGTCATAGTTCAAGCATCCAAATCTACCATGCCTAAAAGAATTGATGGAAATGTACCTTCATCATCATGAGAACTGTACGAGAAATTTTGCGCACGAGCAGAGGTACCTTACAGCTTCAGAATTCTTTCTTCTTCTATCCCCATCATGACAAGTGAGTGATCTGATGCTTTTCTCACCTCAACCTTGCCATCAAACATATGAATGGAGAGTCCTTGTTAGCGGATGTGGATCAAGGACCACAAGTTTCTCCTAAGCTGTGGGAGATATAAAACATCATGCAAAAGAAAATTTGGAAGACCAGGCAATTTGAGCTTGATTGTGCCAAGCTCTGATGGCTTGAGTTTTGATTTTTCTGCAAAGTATACTGCTCCATCAACATTGTCAGTAAATTCTTCAAAAACATCTCTTCTAAAAGTCATGTGGCAAGTTGCTCTTAAATCAAGCAATCAATTATTTTTCCAAGAAGTAAGTGAAGCATTAAACAAGTCTTCATTTACTCCAATATTACAATGTGCCACAACATAGTGAGCGGATTCAGGTGCTTTACCTTTCTTTTTGCCATTGGTTTTACCTTTGGCTTGATTTCTATCTTGCTCAATTTTTTCCCAAGGGAACTTGCATGTGAATGCATCATGTGATCCATCTCTATTGCAACGTATGCAATGAAGATCAGACTGTTCTCCTTGAGAGTGTCTGTCCCCCCTGCCTCCGAAATTTCTTCTTCCTCTTCCACTTCAACCACCTCTTCCTTTGGAAAAGTCTTGAGCATGATTGTTCTCTCTATGTGCAAGAGACACAACTTCTTCAGAAGACTGAGGAGTTGTCTTTGTCCCAAAAGCTTTCTCTCTTTCAGCAAATTGCTTTACAAGGGAGTCAAAGGTAATCTCTTTGAGGTTTCCATTTGCTTGTAATGACTCAAGGTAATTTGAATAAGTGGGATAAAGTACATTGACAAAAGCTATTAGAGGAATGTCTAGTTCAACATTAGTGACTTTGATATCATGCATAATAGGTCTTACTTCTGATGCTAGAGCAAGAGGATCATCATTTTGTAATTCAAGAAACTTAATCATCAATTGGACAACTTCAAGCTCAGAGTGTGAGTCATAGAGTTCCTTCAACTTTTGTAAGGCTTCAAAAGCATTTGAAAATGGTGAAATATGGCGACTCACCTCTTCATTTATAGATGTTGCAATCAAGGCATAGGCCTTGCTATTCTTTTTTCCCAAATGGCGAATTCCTTGTCTGAGATAGGCTTTGCAGGTTAATTATCCCCTTTTTCTACATAAACTCCTTTCCACAACTCATTGAAAATGAGAGTGTGTTTGATCTTCCGAGACCACTCAGGATAGTTTTCCTTCCCAGTGAGAACCACTCCTACAATAGATATCAATGTAAGCATTTTAAAATCTGTGTATTGTAAAAAAAATACTTCTGTTGCCAATAGACTGTAAGAAATTGCACTTCTAGTGGTAATATACTATGAAAAAATTCACTTCTATTCTAGTATATTTATTTTTATTTTTATTTTTGGAGAAAGGTAATATGTGGGGGAGGGTTATATGGGGAAGGGAATATATCAAGAAAACCATTTATGGGGGAAGGTGTATATGGGGAAGGAAATTTATGGGAGAGTTTATGGGGGAGGGTGTATTAATGGCTGCGTTCAACGTATGCTAACCGAGAGTGGATGGCATTAAACAACATATGGAGGCAGCGTGAATAGATTGTTCCGCTGCACAGTAGTGAGAAGCGTAGTATAACAGTGGAGCATGGTGGTATTGACTGGTGATATGAGGGAGGGGCTCAACGGTAGTCGGGGTATTTTGAAAAGGCGGACTGGAGATGAGTTAATGGGCAGCGTTGCGTTTGGAAGCCACATATGGAGGCTGAGGCATGGAGGTATGACACTGTATGTAGAACAACATATGGAGCAGAGGTAACATAGAGATATCTAGTAGAGTGTAACAAGAAGAGGTATTATAGTGATATGGCGCAGCATTCAACATTGAACATATCACAACTGGGTAACACAACATTCATTTGCCATACCAAAAAAATAGACATACCACATATAATTCGCCTTTCACACAACATGGAGGAGGCTCACCACAACTTGAAGTTATGTCTGCGGAATTATAGAACTATAGCACTGAATTTTCACCGAGTTTGAAAATCGAATCAGCAGGAGCTTCAATGCACCAGACCCGGCCTATCCCTTCTCTTTGATCTCGTGGTTCTCTAGTTTGAGTCTGGGTTCGTGGCTTCTTGATTGGTCCAGGCTACCATGCTTTTGATTTCGAGATGAAGGTTTCAACAGAGGTCGAATACCGTTTCTTCGTCGGGGGTCTCACTCGGGCCACCGAAGATCGAAGCTTTCAAGACGCTTTTAGTCCCTTCGGGGAAAATTCGGAGTCGAAACTGGCAAACGCACCAAAGATTTCAGTACCCAACAAGTATGGTAGCGTATTTAATTGCAGAGGCCAGGAGTATGGGAGAGGCCACAACCTTTAGCAAATCGATCAACGAGAGGTATTACAACCAATACAACAGACATGGGATTTAAGAACCGCTGTTATTAAAATCGACTATGGAGAGGGGAGCAGAGAGATTTCTGGCAGAACAAAGGTGTTAGTCTGCAGAATATAGGCAGGACAAAGGAAGAGAGGGAGTTACAAGGGAAAGAATAGAGTAAAAAATAGAGGTTGGGACTTATGCTCTTATACCATGTCATGCCAGGAAGTAGCACTTCAAAACGAATTGAGTTTATTCATGAAGGTTGCTCATGGTTATATACAAACAAGGAGAGACTCTTGGGCTTCACCTTTCAGTGTATTTTCTTTTTCGTGTTCTCCATTATTTACTATTTACAAATTTTCACCCAATCCCAATGATTATGTGTAAAAAAAACCCCTAAATATTGTCGAAGTAAATGTTTCAATTAATACCACACTAATTTTGAGAAAGTACTAAATGAATTTAGGAGTCAAACCAAAAGCAACTTCAATCACAAGTGGAGTTGTGGGAAACTTCCTTTATGATCAACCATTTATGATTATCACATAGATGGGATGCCACATTATGCGATGCTCAATTTAGATGTTCACCATCACTCAATGGTTGGAATGTCCTTGAGGCAATCTGCACATGAGCTCTAGAATTCCTATAAATATGCAAGTGTAGAATTTGAATATAACCGCTCAAAACTGGAGGCTCCACTCCTCATTTTAACAAATGTCTAGTTTCATAAGATGGACATAATTATGCAATCACTTGGACAACTAAATAAGCATTGCATGAAGAGCACCACACTGAAAGATTGTTGTAGCTGATAGCCAACTAATACCCATTATTTCATAGTTCTCAAGCATGTGGCCATTGATGAGGTGGCTACATAGAACCTCTTTATAGCTAAGGTGGATCTAGTTTTTTGAAAGATCGTCACACCTCTTGCAAGAAGAGTGTCAAGGTTAGGTATATAGCACAGATCACAAAACCTACAGATGGGGCGACAGACAATTTACCTTCTAGGTTCTCGCCTCAATTTCAATACCAGAAATTTCACACGCTCTAACAACCTTGGTTTGCCAATGGCCACTATTTATTTCAATGCTCAGAAGGAGCCAACAACTTATCTATCAAACTAGAATCGTTATCCTCGTCCAATAGGGAAACTAAGCAGAATGAGCTGAGTCAGAGACCTCGATGCAAAACCCCTTCATTGGCCAAAGCTTGCTCCCGTCTAATGCTGGAAAATGACATCTCTTTCAGAAGCATGGAATGGTGTTCTCCAGTGACCTTCACGTTGGGAATTATGCACAACAGAGTCTTGTGGGATTCCCCTATTATGCAGAATCAGCTACGTCATTTCACCATTATCCATAGACGCTAAGAACCACCAACAAAAACTATGAAACTGGGAGCTGAATCACTCATGCATCTCATATCGCGACGATTCGAGAGTTTCAAATGAAAACAACAGGAGAAAAAACTAGTGATGATTCGATTCACCCCAAGATTCAGTGAGTTCAAAGCTCATTCCTTCCTGTCTTCTCCACTGCCAAGGATCATCTGCTCTCTAAATGAGCGTCGAAGAGAGCTCACAGGCACAAATGAATCGGGTGCCACTCACAAATGGATCAGAGCAAGGAGTTACAGGTCTGATGCCTTGAAATAAGGTGGGAATGTTGCTCGTGACAAGGTCTAACATATTTCAGATAATAGCATAGACTTTTCTACAGAGCAAGACCTTGGGATGGCAAGACTAGCAATCCAGTTGCTTGGTCAGATGGGCAAATTCTCAAGCTGCCAGTGAAGCAAAATGGGGTGACACTCATTCACATTCCAACGCTCAGGCTGTGTAGGAGGAGCAAGCAGGGCTTATGAAGGGCACAAAACTCGTGGCTCACAAACCATAGGGCCAGAAAACCTATGGTGGCTTTGATACCACTTTTGCACTCATGAGATAAGACTGATATACATTATTCATTCATATGATATACAGAAAAATTATTTGGTTTATCTTCCTAAAAGTCTCTTGGACTCCCAATGTCTCTTCAAATTCACTTAGGTTTTTTCCCTTGCTCTCAAGTGAAATACAAATTTACATAATTCAAAAGGATTCATTTAGATTATCTAAATTTCCCGATTAAAATCCTTGGAAAAATCAAGCTTCATAACCATGGTAGACATTTTCTTAATTTTAATTGATTGAAGCACTTCTTGGGATGCTCCCACAACATCATGGATTTGACCATTTGCTAAGAAACCAAATTGCCAAGGAGAAATGATTGAAGAGAGGGCTAACTTGATTCTTCAATAAATAACTTTTGCAATAATTTTATAAATCATATCACACAATGAGGTAGGCTCGAAGTTTTCAAAGGAAGGAGGACTACCTGTTTAAGAATTGGGGCCAGGAAGGTTGAGTTTGAGGGATCCCAAAACTTTCCCTAAGGAGTTAGATTCTTCCACCACAACCAAGATATTATTTTCTAGTATATCATAGAAGGCTCGGCAAAATTCTATTGTCCATCCATTAGTCCAGGGATTTTTTTATTTTTTTTTGTAAAAAGAAAAAATAGCTTCTATAAGCTCCTCCCTGGTGACTTCTACTATCGATTCCTCATTAATATCCTCTACCACGAATGTTGGAAAATACCTTGCGACCTGTAAAATTTCAACAATGTTAACCCTATTTGGATCCTTATATAGTCGTTTAAAATAAGAAACACCATGATTAGCAAGATCATGAAAGGTAGTGCCATTGGATCCATTTAGCTCAGGCATCTCCTAGATAGTATTGATGTTATCTCTTCCTTTGGCATAATTATGGAAAAATCTAAATATTCTCATCACCCCTTTCTAACCTAACTCCTGACACTTTTGCCTCCATTAATTGGTTGTCTTCCAGGGTAAAAGGTTCCTTTCCTTTTCTTACATAGTCTTAAGGGAAATATTGTCCTCTTCTAGGAAGATGCCATGGCTATTCCTCACAAAGATATTATATAGGATTTCCTCCACCTCTAAAATGTTATTTTTGGAAGCATCGAATTTCTGTTTGGTCCATGTAATTGTAGCTTTGTTCACCCTCTGTAAATTAGTACTAAATTGCAACATATCAATTCAGGAGAACAAGGTCATAGCGTCTCCATTCTTTGACAATGTTGGAGAATTCCTTATCCTGTAACCATTATGGGTTGAACAAGGCCCCATAATTTTTTACTATCTCTTGCTATTTGAAGAACTACTAGAACATGGTCGAAGATTCTTCCACTTCAATTCAAGTTTTGAATTTATCCTCTCTTTCACAAGTTTCCTCCAAGATCTATCCAATAATTTTGCAACACTCTCAACCCTTGATCACTTGAAACTTGATGTCGAAGCCATTCCAATTGGGTCGGTATCACATAGTTGCATATCCTCCAATTTTTTCAACAAAAAGAGGGCTACAAGATCCATACTACTAGCATCCCCAATATATGTTCATTTTTAAGAGCAAACTGGAAGTCTCCTCATAGGATAATGTTGTCACCTTGTAAAAGTTGGTGACCAAAGAAGCACTCCTAGAATCCTTACCTATTATGCTATGGCCCATATAAATTAACCATTGTAAAAGTTTTCCCTAGTTCTAGAGACAACAATCTTGTTCTAATTGAGTAAATAAATTTTGAGTTTTGAAGTTGGAGAGACTGACTGCATGTTGAGATCAATACCCCAGACCTACTTGCAACGTTAAAAATTAAAGTGCAAAAAACTTCATCCTTTTAATATAGATGACTGAGAATTCTTAGCTATAGTTTCTTGAATCATAATAATACTTGGTTTGTGAACACTAACCAACCTATGGAGGGCATGTTTTTTCTGTAGTGCCTCACAACCCTCTAATGTTAAATGAAAAATCATGGTTTAACCTTGTGAGGGCTGACACTACTCTAAGGGCCACAAAAATGATTTTTTGTTTGCCTTTAAGAATTCTCTTTCAACTTCTTGTTGGGCAATTAACAAGAACGACTTCCTACTTGTTGAAGTTTCTAAGTATTACCTGCTAGAACTTTTATCTGTATTCTCTGGTTTGTTTCGCTTACTTGTTTAATTACTAACAAGTTATTTAACCATATAAACATTGAAATAAACACAATACAATCTCAACCATATATAGATCAACAACTGAAATAAGTAGACAAGCATACAAGGGACACCGTTATTTTTGGACAATCGTCCCCAGAAAAACCCAACTTGGAAAACCAGAGTAACAGTTTTGAGGGTTTCATTATTAAGCAACGTTTCTTAAGCACACTGGGTGCCAAACTAGCTCACTTGACAGAGATAAAAAATCGACAGTGATAACTGTCTTCGGAAGTAAATATTCTGAAAGTTTGCCCCACAAAACCCTCTCCAACGCAATCTAAAGCACTGTGTTAGCGTGCCTGGCCTTTGCATTAGCCTGAAACCCTATGCGTTAGCCCTCTGAGGATCTACGCAACCTCTCTGGCCCTATGCGTCACTTTTGTAGCCTCTGCACAAGCCCTTCTGACCTCTACGCAATCATTGTTGGCCTCTGCGTGGCTCCATCTGGTTCTACATCTACCTCTCTGCTTATGCGCTGGTATTTTGACACTATATCTGCCTCTTTACTTCGTACTCACTTCCCCTCACTGCAACTCTAATCACTGGTTTGATTTCTATTAACAAACCCCGCTTTAGAAAATCGAACTGACTGACCACTCTAGTTTATCTCCAACTGACCCTTAAGCCTCCTCTTATACTTTTTCTGTTGAGTCTTCAATGACCGAGATTAAATCTCTAATCAACTACTAAGATTATATCTGGCTTGATCCGTGTCATTTAGAACCTTCTCACCCATTTTTATATTAATACCCATTAATATTTTAATTTTCCTAAGTTTAGACTTAGGAACTCCATTAAAAATATTAATTATTTTAATATCTCTCTAACCAGGTGGAATTTCCCCAAACCATTTATGATACATCAATATATCATGTTCTTTAGCCTCTCCACCAATTTTCATGGCTAGAGCACATCCTATGCTAGCCCAAATCAACACTCCCTCTTAGCGAGGAATGTGCTCTAGTGATGTCCCACCACTGAACATCACCCTGATCATCCGACACCAGTACCTGTGCTGATGTTTGGCCTGCTTCCCAACATCCTTTGCATTGCTACTTCATGTACTTCTTCCCATGGATCTTCCACTGCCACTGCTACATCTGTACGACAACTCCCTCTAAATGTGTGTTGTTGCTGGTCCTTTCTCCCAACACTGCATCTGCACCACAACCCTCTCCAATCATGCTGCATCGTGCAACTTATAGCACTACCACTGCTATTGTAGCACTGAAACTTAGTTACTGAGATGTTGGTAACTAATCTACCCAACTACTAACATCCTTGTCAGGCTAGAAACCCTTATGATGCTGAAGCTCCCTTTGCTGCTATCCCGTGCTCCCTTTGCTGCCTTTGTACTGCTGTAATAACTTTGTGCCTCTCGCATTGCTACAAACACCTTGTGCCTTCCTGCATTGTTGCAACCTCCTTTGTGCCTCTCGCACTACTGCCATCCCCACTGTGCTGTTACAGATCCCTGCACTGTAGCACTGTTCTGCTGCTCCATCCGCATCTTGCTTCTACCGACATCCATCATCCTACTACTATCTCTCTGGGCTCTCGTAGCTGGATAGATCTAATATTTTGGGTAACTCAAGTATATTTCCCCTCATCTCTTGTAGTCCTATTGACTACAGCTCGATGTCTCCCCACCTCTTCTCTAGAGGTGCATGAGAACTCATGGCACAATTGTCATCATTCTCCATTTCCTTCTTTGCCTTAACTGGCGATGCCTTGGAGTCAGGAGCCTCTCCCTTATTCTTCTTCCTGGGACATTGGGTTGCATAATGGCCCAACTCCCCACAATGGAAGCACTTTATCTTGGATATTTCCTTCTTCTTCCTCTTCCCTTTTTGTCCCGCGAATGCCAGAGCTACATCCTCTTCCTCCTCTTTCTTGATTTGACCTCCTCTGTTGCTACTTCCCACTAATGAGTCTCACCATTGAGTAATTATATGGTCCTTAATTCACCTCCTAGCTTAGCCAAACCAACTATTCTCACAAATTATTGCATACTTTTGATTATATTTTGCTTATAAGTTGAGTTAGAGTTGGATATTTTGCTTTGTGGTCTACTGTGCATGTAATGCAGGAATAAAGGATAAAAGCAAGGGAAATGCAGGGATAAAAGGTAAAAGCAAGGAACTATGGTAAAAGACCTTGGTAAAAACTCATATGAGACAAGGGAGAGGAATTACAAGAGGTAAATACTCCTCATTTAGTGCCTATCCATTCGAATATCCCTCCATCATCTAAATGTACACATAGCCAAATCAGGAGTACTAAAAGACAACCAAGCAAGTGGAAGTACAAGCGCCTCCCTACTAGAAGGCACCCACGCTAGTGAAAGTGAAAGAACAAGTTACCATTAAGTTGGGAGTTGTACCTCCCTAATTTTGAGGGAAGTCGTTGAGACTTCAGATGTATAAATAGAGAGGCTTAGGACCTCAATTTTTTTAGGCAGTTAACCAATAGTTAGTCAGTCAATTAGCAAGTATTCAGACCTTTTGACTTGTAACAATTTGATGTAATACATAATTCTTTGATAATGAAGATGGTTTTTGATTCAAGCCACCACTGAGTTAACTTAGAGGGCTGAAGCTCTTGGGTTAGGGCTCGAACCTAGCAGTCAAACCTCCTCTTTCTTGTATTGTATTCCATTATAGAATCCTATTTTCTATTCATTAACTTAAGCAGTTCATTTTCATTACAGTAGTAGCATAGATGCATGGTTTGATTGCTCATTTGGTTAAATAGATGCAGTGTCATTACAGTGGTTCATCACATATTTCTGGTTTCCTGCTCATTGACTTAAGTAGTTTCTTGTTTCCTGTTCATTTGCTTGAATAGTTGCAGTCCATTACAACAGGGTGGAACAGAGTAGTTGTGTTTTAGTTTGTTCCATTTATGATTTCATTTAATCAATAGGTTGGCAAAGAAAAGATCCATCAGGATGCTCACAGGTGTCTCGGCCTCACCTCCTCCCTTAGGACCATGATGTGAGGAAGAAACCCTGTAGCAACCCCAAAAACATAGGGTTTTGGTTTTCATAGGTTTGTCGTTTAATGCAATCACGTGGTTAATTATATCGTTGCTCGGTTCGTTTCATGATCATTCAACGATTTTCTGGTCATTTGTCCCTTCACCCTCTGCCTAAGACCTCACTCATACTGTCATTCTCCTTCAGCCCAAAACGCTTGCGCAGGAGCTGATAATTCATGTTTAAACAGTTTTACCGGTAAAATGCCTTTTACAAGCCAAATCCTCCAATCATCGCTCAAATCCACTTTTTGCATTTGATTTTTTTGCCCTTTAAATCCCCACCGTCAATCGGCTTTGTCAGATCTGATGTCTGTCGCACACCCGCTCACCAACCTGCTCGATCACATCCTCGCTATAGATCTGCCTTGCTAGATCTGACGGCCATCACATGATATCGTGTGTATTTCTATCCAACCGTTATTAGGCTAAGGGCACACGATATGGGCGATTTCCCCTTGTTACATGTTAGCCAGGGAGGCTAATCGTGAAAAATTCTACAAAACCATTTACAACTTTGAGGGTGCATGAGATATAGCTTACCGCCCTCCAAACCCGCTTGTCATTTCCGCATGTTTCTTTTCGCGCTCCAATCTCCACCGTCGATCTGCCCTACTAGATCTGACGGCTATCACGTCACTCGATACCATTTTTGTAAGTTTTTCTTTTGCTTGCGATCTCTGTCGTCCATCTACCAATTGCCCCCGCGATATAATCCCAACCATCCAGCCTGTTAGTTAACCCTGTTCACCCATATACCTACGTACCCTCCTCTGATCTAATCTCAGTCATTCATTCACCTTCCACCCGCCTGATCCAATGATCCTCATGCGCTTTTTCTCCCTTACATCCTCTTTTCACCATTTTGACCTCCGACTACTCTTCCACCTAAACACAGACTTAGCCTAGTTTCCATTATTGACCCCTTAGTCTATTTTTATGCTCTTTTACTTCTGAAACTTAGATAGTTAGCATTAGATTACTGTTGTTTAACAATTTTGCCTAGTTTAGCTGTTTTCATGATTAATTAGGTTATGGTTATTTAGGTTTGCATGTTCTTTTCTTCATTTCTGCAGTAGAATAGCTCTCCCCTAGAATAGGTTTTCTCTCCTTCCATCAAAATCAAGCTTCTTCTGACCCTATAGAAGTCTGGCTTGGAACCCCTGGGGTCTCTTGCCAGATGAGCAGTGACAATAGGTAGTACCTTCACTTCTACTTGTGTATATAGCACAATCACCTCCAAGTTTGTACGAACCTCAGGTTGATAAGTAAAGTTGGTAGCTTTGGGAGTTGCAACATTCTTGCTGCAATACCTAGGCTCGTCACTTTTTGGTGTCGTTGCCCGGGGGGGGGGTATCAGAGTAGTAGTGATTACTACTCTTTTATTTTATTTTCTAGTTTCCAACTTTCTTCCATTAGTTTATTTCTGAAAAAGTAATCTAGTTTCTTTCTTTCATTTTGTCATTTGTCTACTTTCCTTTCCATTATGCAAGTTAAACTTGTTTACTTTCCTACAAATACAAATTCAATTCAGTAAGTAGTCCTCTTTCTGTCAGTGGTATTTCATTCAACGTTTCAATTCAACAAGTAGTTTCCTTTTGTTAGTGGTTTTCATTCAATTCATCAATTTCATTCTGCAAGTAGTTCCATTCTTCTAGTTGTCTTTCATTTAATCAACAATTCCATTTTTGCAGAGTACTTTCCAGATTTAAAGAAAATCTCACAAAAACCCAAAAACATTTCCTTTCATGCCTCGTAGAATCAAGGATAATTCAGGAAAATTCTTGCCAAATACCCCCACCTCATCCAACAGTCAACCTTCTTTCTTCTTCACTGATGGTGAATTGGAAGCCCCTTTAGGTGAGCAACCTGATATATTTGAGGAACCTATAGGGGAAGAAGAAGAGGAAGAACCCATTCCTACTAAACCAATGGCTAAACACTTAAATGACGGAGAAGATAGAGGGGGAATTGGGAGTTCCTTCCCCATCATGGAAACCAATGGGGACACTAAAATGAAGAACATAAGTGCCTCTGCTCTACCTCATTTCCATTGCTTGACCATAGAGGACCCTGACACTTTCCTATTTGAGTTTTTTGTTGTCTGCCAAACCTATGACTACACAGATGATGAGTACAAGTTGAAACTGTTTCCATCTACCCTCAAGGAGGCAACATTGTGTTGGTTCATGGGTTTACCTGGAGATAGCATAACAACTTGGGCTCAGATGCAGCAACCTTTAACAAAAAATATAGGGACTACTGTAGGTCAAAGGACAATGAGGACGAGATTTTCAAGATGACCACAGACCATGATGAATCCCTAGAAGACTATGAAGAAGGATTCCAGCTCAGTTACAAAAGGGCCAGGTGCACACTTGACCCTGAGTCACTAAAGTTGGTCCTACTTAGAGGAGTAAGGGAGGATATCCTAGACAACTTACACATGTTATCAGGAGGAGATATCTACCAACTACCCTATGAGGACGTCGATATTGTCTTTAGAAACCATTCTAGGGCAACTAGAAACAAGGGTAGAAGTAGTCAACCTATGGCCAGTACCACATCTTCCAACTCATCCATCAAGGGTGAAATTGGAAATATGCTGGAGGGCTTCAAAAGTGAGATGATGCAAACCCTTTCCTTGCAATTGGATACCATGAATATCATAAGGAAGCAAGAGGAAGCAGAGAGAGCCTTGGCCATCTTTTGTCCTAGGTGCACCAAAAGGCATCCGAGGAATGAATGCCCATTAAAAGGTATTGAGGTTTTCTCAGTCTATGAAGAAAACTAATCCATAGGCAAGTGCCCGTCCTTACTTGGACTCAAAGCTGTATACCAAGAAGTTGAATGGGTCATTGAGAAACTTTTCTACACTAACCAAAGGAGACCTCCTGGGCCTAGACCATTCCAGCAGGGTATGCAAGGATCATCCTGTACATATTACAACCCCAATCAAAACATAGCTACACCTTCTTGGGGAGCCCCTGCCAATCCTTCCCAGTCTACACCCCCTCCTTGGGCCTATGCATCTCAATATCATTCCTAGCCAACCAACCAGTCATTTCAAACCTACAATCAACCACAACATCAGTGGAATTCCCCACCCCCAGGGTGGAGGCCCCAATTCAACAATGTTCTAGCTCTATTACCTCCATCACCTACCCAACCGTAGCTCCTGCATTCTGCTCCACCTAGGCAACCCCAGATGCTTGCCCAGCCAAATCCAAACCCAAACAATAGGCAGGCTCAACAAACATACAGTGGAGAGACATCATACCCAGCTTATGCTGTTGAAATTCAGGAGATCAACCTAAGATCTAGGAGAATTCTCCCAGATAACCAACCTCCCTCTCCATAGAAGGAGGTTGAGGAAGAAAAAAAGGAAAGAAACCATAAAGAAAATCCACCCTTTCCTAAAAGATTAGCCCAACCACACTAGCCTACCCGAGAATAAACTGAAATTCTGGGAGAATTGGAAAACCTATGTGTAAATATCCCCCTTCTCTAGGCAATCAAATATGTGCCTATTTACAATAAATTGATTAAGAAGAGGTGCTTTAAGCATTCAGGAAGAAGAAAAAGGGATGCCCTACCATGAATGTCATTGAGAAGTTATCTGACTTAATGTTGGGGCAGGCAATATGTTCAAAATACTTAGACCCTAGAAGGCCAGTTGTTGATGTCCACATCAATGGCACCATTGTGCCACACACTCTGGTTGATCTTGGGTCTGCCATTAACGTGATGAAAAAGGACACCATGCTCAAGCTTAACCTCCAAGGGTCATTAAGGAAGACCACAACAGTGTTGCAACTTGCAAACCATTCCACAATCACTCCTGAGGAAATTGTGGAGGATGTGATGGTCTACATTGATTCCTAGGAATACCCTACAAATTTCCTAGTTCTCCAGCCCAAGGCTAAGCTTACCGGTTACCCTCTCATCCTTGGGAGGCCATGGCTGGTCACCGCTAATGCCTATATTAGCTACAGAGTTGGGAAAATGACCATGAAGAATGAGCATATGTCCAAACAATTAGTCTTATACCCTCTGCTCAACCCTCCCTAGAATAGGACTTACCTTTATGGTTGGAGGAGGAGGAAGAAGATGAGCTTTATTCTGCCGAACTGTATACTTTGGAAGCCATCATAGGAGGACAAAAAGATGAGGAAAATTTAATTGAACACCTACTCCAGAGTCCAACTCCTAGTTCATTACCCCGAGAATGAGAATTAAAAGAAACACTGAACAATCATCAAATTGACTTATGCTTGGCCAATTCCAACCCACTCTGAGTCAAAACAATAGAATTTGGGCCAGAGAAAACCTTGAAGATTAATCCATCTCTCTCTAATTCAGAGGAGGAACAACTATGCAACTTGTTGAGGGAGAACCTAGAATCCTTTGCTTGGAACTACAAGGAAATGGAGTACATCCCTCGGTGTGTACTCACCACATATACATCAAGGAAGGTTGCAAGCCAGTCAGGCAACCACAAAGGAGAATGAATCCAGTCCTCAAAGACATAGTCAAAGAAGAACTGTAGAAATTGTTAGATGCAGGGTTCATTTACCCTATCTCTAATAGTAAGTGGGTCTCTCCTTTAGTGTTAGTGCCCAAGAAAAATGGAAAGCGGAGGATTTGTGTCAATTATAGGGAATTGAAAAAGGCCACAAAGAGGGATCACTTTCCCTTACTGTTCATTGACCAAGTGCTAGAGGGCCTGACAGGGAAGAAGATCTTTTCTTTCCTAGATGGATTCAGTGGGTACAACCAAATCCAAATCTGCTCAAAAGACTAGGATAAGACCACTTTCACCTGTCCATGGGGTACTTTTGCCTATATAGTCCTTCCTTTCAGCCTGTGCAATGCTCCTGCCACTTTCTAGAGAGCAGTCCTAAGTATTTTTGCTGAATTATTTCATGACACTATGGAGATCTACATGGATGATTTTACACCTTATGGTTGTGATTTCCAAGAGGCCTTGACTAACTTAGGAAAATTATTACGCAAATGCATTGAGATGAACCTGTCCCTCAGTCCATAAAAATGTGAATTCTTAATGAGTGAAGGGATTGTGCTAGGTCATTCCATATCTCAATAAGGACTGCAGGTGGACCCAAATAAGGTAGCCATCATCCAAAGGGTCCCACCTCCACAAAAGCAGAAAGATATTAGGAGTTTCTTAGGGCTAGTTGGATATTACAGAAGATTCATAAAAGACTTCAGTAAGCTAGCCTCTCCTTTGTTTTGTTTATTGGCCAAAGATTCTGAATTTATATGGTCAAAGAGCTATCAAGAGGCCTTGGACATTTTAAAGGGTAAGGTAACCACTGCGCCAATCATTAGAGGCCCAAACTGGGCCCTCCCTTTTCACATTCATGCTAATGCCTCACATAAATCCATGGGAGCAACCTTAGGACAGGTAGAAGAGAAATTGCCTTATGCCATCTACTTTACTAGTAAAGACCTGTCAAAGGCTGAACTAAACTATACTCTGACAGAAAAAGAACTCCTGGCTAGTGTGCATTCATTGAACAAGTTTAGGCATTACATTATAGGCTATCAGACATTTGTGCATACTAATCATGTTACAATTAAATATTTAATGAACAAACTAGATGTAAATGCTAGAATCATCAGATGGTTACTTTTATCGCAACAATTTGATTTAACTATTGTTGATAAGCCTGGTAAAGAAAATGTTGTTGTTAACTTTCTGTCTAGAATGAATCTACCTGCAGGTGAAGAAGGAATGATGGATGATCAGTTCCCATATGAGCATTTGTTTTCTATTTCAATGCTCTCCCCATTGTTTGCTGATATAGAAAACTATCTGGTGTCAACACAATTCCCACCAAACCTGCCCTCCAGAGAAAAAAGCAAGATAATCAAGAAAAGTGCCCCCTTCACTTGGATTGGGGGCAATCTGTTCAAACTTGGCTCAGATAAAATATTGAGAAGATGTGTAAGGGAAGAACAGGTCTTTGACATCCTTCTGACCTGTCATGATGGGCCTTGTGGAGGTCACTTTGCAGAAAAAAGGACAACGTTCAAGGTGTTTCAAGTAGGCTATTATTGGCCTACTCTTCATCAGGATGTGAAGAAATATGTTAGTCAGTGTGATCGGTGCTATGGGATGGGAAATCTGACTCCAAGGGATGAAATTCCCCTACAACATCAAGTGACTTTCAAGCCATTTGACAAGTGGGGCATTGACTTCATTGGGCCTATCAACCCTCCTTAAAAGAAAAAACAACAAATCATTGTGTGCATTGATTATCTGACTAAGTGGGTACAAACCAAAGAAATCAAGGCAACAACAGAAGAAAAGGTGGTTGAGTTCCTAAGGGAGAACATATTCTACAAATTTGTGTACCCTAGAGAACTAGTCAAAGACCAAGGCATCCAGTTCACCTCTAGCATGATCGAAGAACTGCTCAAGCATCACAAGATCAGAAATAGGACCTCCACTCCTTATCCTCCACAAGCTAATGGGCAAGTGGAGGTGACCAATAGAGCGCTAGAGAACATCTTGACCAAGGTAGTGAATAAAAAAAGAAAGGACTGGGCTGAGAGACTAGTTAAGGCCACCTGGGCCTATAATACAACATGGAAGACCACCACTAGATTCACACCCTGAGCTGGTCTATGGAAAAAAGGCTTTCTTGTCTAGTGAATTTGAATATAACACATTGAGAATGGCATCCCAAATAGATTTAGATCTCAGTCATGCACAAAAAGAAAGGTTGTTCCATTTGAATGGCCTAGATGAATTCAGAATGTAGGCCCTCCTCCATATAGAGATAATTCAGCTCCAGAGCAAGATCTGGCATGATAAGCATATCAAGGAGAAGCTATTTCAAGAAGGAGATTGGGCACTATTATATGATCCAAGGTACAAGGAATTCAAGGGCAATCTAAGAACAATATGGCTCGGACCATATCTAGTGGAAAGATGCCATGAAAATGGTTCAGTGTGAATTAGGACTATAGATGAAAAAGCCATTCCATTGCTAGTTAATGGACACAGATTGAAATTATACAAGAGGTCTTCATCTAAACAATAGTTCCTTGACAACAACAATAAGACAATGATGATGGTGGAGCAAATTTCAGCTCCTCCCTCATTAGGTCACTGAAAAAGAAAGAAAAAATAGAATAAGGATTCAGGTGAAAACCTCCATGAGGTGCCTGAGTCCCATATTTAGGTTGAAAACCTCGATGAGGCGGCCCAAGGATGAGAAAAAAGGAAATAAAAAGAAGATCCCTGGGGGAAAACCTTCCTTGAGGCACCCAGGGAAGATACCTAGGGTGAAAACCTCTCTGAGGCAGCCTAGGTGTTTTTCAAAAAATATAATAATAAAAGAAAAAGAAAAAGACATAATTGTTGTTTGCAAGAGGATGAGAAAGACAATCAAGGAGAAAAGAGAAGATCCAAAGGGGGCCCTGCCTCACATATGTTCATCTCCCCCACTCCTTACCATGCACCCTCCATAAATTCACTACTTCACTACTTCAATTCAGGGGAAGATTATGTCTTCCATAGCATCACCTCATCCATTACCATCATCCCTGACTTCACACACACTCCTACTCCCTCTTTATAGCAGTCAACATAAGAGGTATAAATATGACCATACAGTAGCAACAACAGCATCACATCTGCAATCAAGAAACCATTAGAAGACAACAAAGGAGGAAGAAGAATTACCATCAGCAACAACTCTGATCTTCGACACTTGCAGTGTGGCATTAAGACCATAGGTAAGTATCCTACTCACTCACTCATCTGCATCATTTGATCAAAAGTTGTAAAGGTTAAGAGGTGGTTGGTTTATGAGTAAAAAGGTGGCCAATTTCCTCTAAAAAGGCTATGCCCTCCAAAACTTTAGGATCCCTATAACATGGACAGTCTTCAATGACTTACCAGCAAAGGATGACATCAAAACCTTCATCTATTATGTTAGTCCTTCTATTAGTAAGGAGGAGACAAAACAAGAAAAAGCAGATACAGAACTAAATGGGGAGGAGATGGATATAGAAGAAACTAATATAGAGGGAGAACACAAAGAAACATGATGTTGAAACAAAAGAGAAAGAAGGCATTGAAACAAAAAAAGAAAGAGTAGTAAGAAACAAAAGAGCTAAGTGGCCTTAGGGACAGAGAAGCAGCTGAACAATAAAACCCCATGGCCCTAATCAACATCTAATTGCAATTAATCCTCAGCTAACACTTACATATCTTTTTGTCCAAGGGAAAGCAAGTACACATTATGAGGATTTGTTTAGGCTACTAAAGAAATGATAATATACATGCCTTCTAAAAGAGACAACACACTGCCACATAGCTTGAAGATCAAAGAATATCAATGGGGAGAATTAGAAAGGAAAGAAGACTGCTATAAACAAGAAGAAAATACCACAACAAAAGCATGAGATGCCAGAGAGGCTGCCAGAGCCACTAAGTTGCTCAAAGGATGAGAAACACTTTCAGTAGGGGGTGATGACGAGCCTCATCATTGAGTAATTATATGGGCCTTAATTGGCCTTAATTCACCTCCTAGCTTATCCAAACTAACTATTCTCACAACTTATTGCATACTTTTGATTATATTTTTCTTATCAGTTGAGTTAGAGTTGGATGTTTTGCTTTGTGGTCTAATGTGCATGTAATGCAGGAATAAAGGATAAAAGAAAGGGAAATGTAGGGATAAAAGGTAAAAGCAAGGAAATATGGTAAAAGACCTTAGTAAAAACTCGGATGAGACAAGGGAGAAGAATTACAGGAGGTAAATCCTCCTCATTTACTGCCCATCCATTTGAATATCCCTCCATTAGCTAAAAGTACACATATCCAAATCAAGAGTACTAAAAGATAGCCAAGCAAGTGGAAGTACAAACAACCTCCCTACTAGAAGGTAGTCGAGCTAGTGAAAGTGAAAGGAAAATTTACCATTAAGTTGGGAGTTGTACCTCCCTAATTTTGAGGGAAGCCATTGAGACTTCAGATGTATAAATAGAGAGGCTTAGGACCTCAATTTTTTTAGGCAGTTAACCAATAGTCAGTCAATCAATTAGCAAGTATTCGGCCCTTTTAACTTGTAACAGTTGATGTAATACACAGTTCCTTGATAATGAATATGAGTTCTGATTCGAGCCACCACTGAGTTAACTCAAAGGGCTGAAGCTCTTGGGTTAGGGATAGACCCTAGCAGCCAAAGCTCCTCTTTCTTGTATTGTATTCTAGCATAGAATCCTACTTTCTATTCATTAACTTAAGCAATTCATTTCCATTACAGCAGTAACATAGATGCATGGTTTTATTGTTCATTTGGTTAAATAGATGCAGTTTAATTACAGTGGTTCAACACAGATTTCTAGTTTCTTGCTCATTGACTTAAGTAGTTTCCTGTTTCTTGTTCATTTGCTTGAATAATTGCAATCCATTACAATAGGGTGGAAGAGAGTAGTTATGTTTTAGTTTGTTCCATTTATGATTTCATTTAATCAGTAGGTTGGCAAAGAAAATATCCATCAAGATGCTCACAGGTGTCTCAGCCTCACCTCCTCCCTCTGGGACCATGACGCGAGGAAGAAACCCTACAATAACCCCAAAAACACAAGGTTTTGGTTTTCATAGGGTTTGTCATTTAATGCAATAATGTGGTTCATCATATCGTTGCTTGGTTCATTTCATGATCATTCACTTATTTCTTGGTCATATGTCCCTTCACCCTTTGCCTAAGACCTCCCTCATATTGTCATTCTCCTTCAGCTCGAAATGCTTGCACAGGAGCTAGTAATTCATGTTTAAATGGTTTTACCGGTAAAACACCTTTCACAAGCCAAATCATCCAATCACCGCTAAAGTCCACTTTTCGCGTTTGGATTTTTTTCCCTTTAAACCCCCACCATCAATCTTCCTTGTCAGATCTGATGGCTGTTGCGCACCTGCTCACCGACCTGCTTGGTCACATCCCTGTCATAGATTCGCCTTGCTAGATCCGATGGCCATCATGCGATATCACGTGGATTTTTGTCCAACCATTATCAGGCTGAGGGCACACGATATGGGCAGTTTCCTCGTGCTATGCGTCGGCGGGGGAGGCTAATCGCACAAAATTCTAAAAAACCATTTACGGCTTTGAGGGCGTGCGAGATACAACTTACTACCCTCCAAACCCGCTCGTCATTTTTGCACGTTTCTTTTCGCGCTCCAATCTCCACCGTTGATCTACCCTGCCAGATCTAACACTTATCGCATCACGCAATAACATTTCTACATGTTTTTCTTTTGCCCGCAATCTCTGCCGTTCATCTGCCAATTTTCCCCATGATCTAATCCCATCCATCCATCTTGTTAGTTAACCTTGTTCACCCATCTACCTACGTACCCTCCTCTGATCTGATCTCAATCATTCATTCTGCTTCCACCTGCCTGATCCAACGGTCCTCATGCACTTTTGCTCCCTCATGTCCTATTTTCACCATTTTGACCTCTGACTGCTCTTCCGCCTAAACACAAACTTAGCCTAGTTTCCATTGTTGACCCCTTAGTCTAGTTTTATGCTCTTTTACTTCTGCAACTTAGATAGTTAGCATTAGATTAGTGTTGTTTAGCAATTTTGCCTAGTTTAGTTGCTTTCATTATTAATTAGGTTATGGTGATTTAGGTTTGCATGTTGTTTTCTTCATTTCTAGAGTAGAATAGCTCTCCCCTAGAATAGGTTTGCTCTTCTTCCATCAAAATCAAGCTTCTTCTGACCCTATAGAAGTTTGGCTTAGAACCCCTGGGGTCTCTTGCCAGATGAGCTATGACAATAGGAAGTACCTTCACTTCTACTTGTGTATATAGCACATTCACCTCCATGTTTTTACGAACCCTGGGTTGATAAGTAAAGTTATTAGCCTTGGGAGTTGCAGCATTCTTACTGCAATACCTAGTCTCATCACCCGCCTTGGTCAGCAATTTGATCTATTCTTGGCAAAGATCTTCCCATAATTCTTCCCATCCTGGAAGATTCGCTCTACCCAAAATGCTTTGGATGAATTTCTCCCACTCCTCGGAGACTGCGTTCAGGGCGGTCCTTACCATTAACTCCTGATCTTGCGTGGCCCCTATGGAAGTAAGTTTGTCATGAATCTCCTCCAACCTGCTGAGGAATACATCTATTTGCCCCCCCTTCTGCATCTGATACGACCGCAACTGATTCTCTAGTAGCATCTTCTTCTGCACGAAAGTGCCTTGATACAATGTCGTCAAGGTATCCCACATCTCCTTTGTCGTATTCTTCTTGGCAATATGATGAACTACATGATCATTGACCCCATCAAGGATTATGCAATTTTACTTGGCCATTGCATCTCGGCAATATAATGAACTACACGATCATTGACCTCATCAAGGATTATGCACTTTTGCTTGGCCATTGTATCCTTATACCTTTCTTTATCAGATGGTTCAGTTGGGATAGCCACAGTTCTCAAGGTGAAGGCCTTGATGCAATGTTTATCTAGAACAAACATGATCCTAGCCTTCCAGATGACAAAGTTGGATGCCCCATCCAACCTGTCCTGATTCCTCAGTCCATTCATTGCCATCTCCTCTCTTCTCTTCAAATCCCTCTGAGTCTCTACTTCCATCTTGGAATTTCTCTGCTAGACTCCTTCTGAGTCTCGATTTCCCTCCTAGAAATCCTCCTGCCAACAGTCGAATCACACCTCTCCGATCTCCTATCCTCCTGCAACAATGATCTGGATTTCTTGGCTAGAAATACGCCTAGGTAGAGACTCCCTTCTACCTTGGTTTTGTCTCGTTAGGTACTGTTCTGCCTCGACAAAAACAACACCCCACTAGATTCACTCTCCACAATCTTCACATAGATTCCTATGCCCCAACAACTAAAGAACTGAGCCTTTAGGCTCTGTGCAATCTCGACAGTGGCTGAATCACTCTACTAGCCAACTATGTCACTCCTACTTCGCTGAGCAGGATGACATGGCTCTTCGCAAGCCCCTTCTGCCTCTCATTGCTTCTACGCTAGCCCCTTCTCTGGCTCGAATTGATGATGCAAGCCCTCTGCATCAACCCTTCTCTGCTTCTTTATGCTTAGGAACAACTTTTGTCACTCGGGACAGTTGTTTCTGCTGCAAATTATTTGATTCAGCTAGTGCCTTCAGCTCTCCTGTGATCTGCAACACTCTAATACCATGATGAAATTTCTAATATTACTCGTTAGAAATTTTATCTTTATTCTCTGGTTTATTTAACCTACTTGTTTAATTACTAACAAGTTATTTAACAATATAAACACTGAAATAAACATAATACAATCTCAACCATCTACAGATCAACAACTGAAAGAAATAGACAAACACACAAGGGACATCGTTATTTTTGGACAATCGTCCCCAGAAAATCAAAACTTGGGAAAACCAGTGCAGTAGTTTTGATGGTTTTATTATTAAGCATCTTTTCTTGAGTACATTGGGTACCAAACTGGCTCACTTGACAGAGATAAAAAAATCCAGCAGTAATACCTCTCTTCAGTAGCAGATATTTTGAAAGTCTGCCCCACGAAACCCTCTTCAGCACAATCTGAAGCACTGCGTCAGCCCTCCTGGCCTATACATCAACATGAAGCCCTATGCATTAGCCCTCTGAGGCTTTGCGCAACCTCTCTGGCCCTCTATGTCACTTCTTCAATCTCTACATGGATGACGCAAGCCCTTCTGGCCTCTGCACAGTCACTACTGACCTCTGCATGGCTCCCTCTAGCTTTGTGTCTGCCTCTCTGCTTCTGCTCTAGTCTTCTGGCACTATCTCTGCCTCTCTTCCTCATACTTACTGCCACTTTCTACAACTTTGATCACTGGTTCTATTTCTCTTAGAAAACCCCACTCTAGAAAATCGAACTAACTGATCACTCTAGTGTATCTCCAACTGACCCTCAAGCCTTGTCTTATACTTTTTCTATTGAGTCTTCAACAACCAAGATTAAATCTCTAATCAACAACTAAGATTAGATTTGGCTTGATCCATGTCATTTAGAACCTTCTCACCCAATTTTATATTAATACCCATTAATATTTTAATTTTCATAAGTTTAGACTTTGGAACTGCATTAAAAATATTAATTATTTTAATATCTCTCCAACCAGGTGGAATTTCCCCAAACCATTTCTGAGTCTTGGATATCTCATGTGCTTTAGACTCTCCACCAATTTTCATGGCTAGATCACATCTGATGCCACCCCAAATCAACACTACCAAGAGTTACAACACTAGGGGAGATATGAGAATCAGATACAAGCCCCTTTCTTAGCCCCCAATTGAGACAAAAAGGTTGGAGGATCTCAAATGGTATATTTTTTCATTGGCCATGAAATCCCTCATTTTCCCGGGGCATTAGGAATTGGGATCTGAGGGAACCTCAAGGAATCTTCGAAACTAAATTTGAGCCCTGAAAGGGATTGGACTAATAGGACATTTTGGAGTGGTTAGGTTAGAAGATAGAGGGTCGTGGTATCTCTTGAGTTAGGGCAATCCTTGGAACCAATTGTAGGTTTTAACCCCATACAGAAATTACCTGCATACGAATTCTAAATCACAGGAAAAATAAAAATGCGAGAGCATAACACATAAAACACATATACACAGAGATTTCCCACTGGATCCCAAACCGGGACTACCAGCTTGATTTTTCATTATGTTCCTTTCAATGTTACAATACATATTTATACATGCCGAAGCATCCAATACCATGGACCGAAAACCATCACGTCCAAAACCATGTGCGAAAATCATGCACAAAACCATAGGTGGGTCGGCCCAACCTAACATAGGGTCCAAAACTAAAATTTTCTGGGGCACTGCCCCGAACCCCATAAAGTGGGGTTACGGGTACCCCTCAAACCCCCTGTTAACTATGTGGAAAGAATATAACACAACCCAACACTCTCAAAGAAACCTTATTTACATTCCTTAAATCGACACACAATCTGATTTCTCCTGTTTTCTTCCTAGTGGGTACTAAATTAGACACCCACTCTGAAAATCTGATAGGAGCAATTATCCCTGCTTCATACATTCGTTTGATTTCTTTTTCAATTAAGGGGAGTAGTACAGGGTTAACTCTTTTGAACTTTTTCTTGAATGGTTTTTGATTTTCCTTGAGGGGTATTGTATGTTGAATTACAGAGGTGTCATAAGATTTCAGATCTTCATAGATCCAGGCAAAAACATCCTAGAATTCTTTGATCAGTTCAACATATTTAAGTTTTTGATCAGGGGGCAAAGTTTTGGATAATTTTATCATTTTCAAATTTTCTTCAGTTCTTATGTTACAGTCTTCAATGTTGGCTTTTGGAGGTTGCATCTTAGGTTTCTTTAGGATATGATTAGAATCAAATAAATCTTCCAAAGGAGTTAATCCTGTGGGCAAATAATTGTCTTTTAAATTAATAACTTCAGATTCTCCTCCAATAATCTCATCGATGTCTAGTTCTTTAAGATGTTGCAACTTCTTATAGGTAAATTTTGTTGGGTGAAGTATTTGAGTTGCACTCTCCGCTGAAATGTCTGTTTCAATTTTATCTATTTGATCAACCTCACTAACAGTGTCCATGTCTATAGTAGTGCTAGAAAATTCTTCTTCTAGGGTCAAGAAATTGTTAATCTGAATATCATTGTCAAACACTTGCCAATTATTTACATTGTCAGGTATGGCTAGCTTGTGTCTAATCTCAGCTGTAAATTGAAGATTGGGTTCAAATGGCAATTTACAAGTGCTGGCAAAAGTTGCCAAGCTGTGAGCATGCAAATTATATTTTCTTCGAATTTTGGCAAGCTGTGTTTCCGGAAATGTATTAAGGATCTCAATCGTTGTTCCTCTGTAAGATCTTAATCTGGGATAATTTGTGAGGAAGTTCCCTTTTATCTATTGAATGAATAAATCAGAGTCTCCCAAAACTGATACCTTAATTGCCCCTAAACTTTTGATCAATTTAAGTCCTAGCAACAAGGCTTTATTAAGCCATATTATTGGTGCATCTAAAGTTTAATCTGTAAGCGTGCCCTTTAGCATGATCATTTTCTAGATTGTGTACCCAAATTCCTACTCCGGCCCCTAATTTATTAACCGAACCATAAAATTCTAAGTACCAAAGGATCTCATGTTCATAGTTAGTATCAGGAGTCTCAGAAATTTGTTTACTAGGGAGATCTGGTTTTTTAGTTTCATCTGGTTTCTCTTGAGTGTCTGATGTATCGTTTTTCTCAGAAATTTCTTGAATTTGAATACTCTATTTTTTGTTTACAATTTCTTCTTGTTCTAATGCTAAAACCTTGACATCAGTTGGATAATTAACTTCAGCATTGTATAGAATGAAGGAGTCCATGTCAAAGTGCATGGAGTAGATGGGAAAATTTTGGGGTTTCTCCTGACTACTCACCACATATTTCATTAAAGTTTCTCGGTGCAATCTCTTTGGTTGACCAAATACTGAAACAGTAGCATAGGACATGTCCAACTGTAAAGATCATTGGAGCTTTGCACCCCAAGATCTAGACAACAACATGCCATATTTTGGTGGAATATCAGCTACCAATATGTCCATTAAAATGGTCTTGGCGGGATATTGAACTAATGATACACATAAATCTTTGATCAATCCTAGACATCTGACTTGGCTTGAGTGAAAAGAGAATAATTCTTTGTATGGCTTGGTAATATCTAGGTCCAACTTCTCCATTACAGATTTAGGCATTAAGTTATGAGAAGCACCAGAATCAAACATGGCATTATGAAGTATTTTATCATGTATGTTCAGACTAACATAGAAAGGAGGGACCTGTCCATCTACTGATTTTCCATTTAACTCAGGGCCGAAAATTAATTCAGGATGGTCATCAAAGAGATTTACTGAATCTTTGTTTTCTGAAAATAGGAGTGATCTGTTAATTTGACCTCCGTAGACATCATGTCTAGCCAATTCTATCAATGGAATGGCTATCTTTAATTTTCCTATTTCAGTCTCAAGATTGAAAGGTTTTTCAGTTTGAATTTTTATATTTTGGACAGTAAGATTGTCTTTTTTTGCTGTATTTTCAGTGCTTTTCTCCTTTTCAGGAGTGGTGTTATGGGTTGAAGTTACTTCCAAGTCAATTTCTGGAGGTTCTTCCACCTTTTCTTTGGGAGGAGTGGAAGTGGAAGGTTGTTTGTTAGGTTTTTGATTGTCTGATACATCTTCAACTATTGGATTATTTGGGTTAGGAGCTGTTCTAAGAAGGTTTTGTACATGTGTGTTGTTGATCTTAACTTTTTTAGGTTGCTTGGTTTCTTTCTGTTTATAGGCCTCAGGAACATCTATTCTTTTTCTCCTCAGATTGTATTGCTTGTGAACTTCATAAATGGTTGTATCATATCCCTCCCTAAAATCAAATGATTCACCTAGTTGAGTTTGGAATTGTTTAAGAGTGTGAGCTTCTTGGTCCTCTCGGGTCAAGAAGACTTGTTGTTCATAATTGAGTCCCATTAAGTTAATTTTAGTGTCTTCTGTTGGTTGATTAGAAGTTTGACGCTTCAGCATAATTTTCCTGGAATGGGGGCCTAATGTTTCGGTTAGGCCCAGTCTTTCCAGTATTAGGGTTTTGGTTGTTTTTGAAATTTGGATTTCTCCCAGTATTACTCGGTTGACTGTCCCAAGGGGATTTCCTCTCAATTATTTCTACTCTATCACCAAGTCTATCCATTCCTTTAATAATAACATCTAATTTATGTTCAAAGGCAGAAGGTTCTTCTTTGAAAGGTGTCCTCCTTTTGGCTCTAGCTCGAGCTCGTTTAGAAATCAAGTTAGCTTCAACGCTGACAGCTATACTCTGTATCTCTTCTAAGTCTCGAGGATATCTTTCCCTAAGTTGGTATGCCATATCATAATTGAATGCATCGGGGAATTTAATCAAGGCCAAATCTAGAGGAGGTCTGAGATTTTGAGGAATAGCATTGTAGATATTATTGAATCTAGTACAATAATCTTGGACAGTTTCTTGGATACCTCTCTTTAAGCCTTCATATTCTGATAAAATTTGGAGAGGATCCTTCTTCTTTTCCCATATGGTCAAGAAGGTCTGATAAAGAGCTTGTGGGTCATTTATGCTGTTTGCAGGGAGGGCTCTAAACCATGTTCTGACATCTCCAATTAAACTTTGCACAAATACTTTCATTCTGACATCATCGTCATCAATCTCATAATTTTCAAAATAGTCTGTCATTTTCTTGGTATGTTGTTGAGCTATGTAAGTGCCAGTACCGTCAAAATAGGTGATTTTACTTTGATAATCTTGGGGCATAGCCCCTGGATTTGCAGGTACTTATAGGGGAGCATATCGGTTTGCCATGTTTGCAGATATAAGTGTGACAACTGGAAGAGCGGGGATAACAGTGGAAATGTATGTTGTAGATGGAGGAGTGGGAAGAATAGTTTGAGGTGCTAATGGGGGACTTGAAGAAGCTGCAGCAATGACAGAAAGGTTTAGTGTTTTTCCAGAGGTAAGCTCAGCGTTATTGGGGTTCTGCAAATGTTTGTCAAGGTGTGGATTAGCAGAACTTTCTTGGCTCTCTTGGCTTCTAAGGATCCTAGGAATCAGATTAGGATTTTCAAAGACAAGTGGGGGCTTAGGATCCGGATTTGATCTAGTGTAACAGATCTTCTTTCAAGCCAGTTTCTAGGTGTATTTTTGGTTTTTTTCTTGGAATGATTTAACAACACAACTTTGAAAGTATCTTCTAGGAATTTTTAGATATTGGAACTTTGAACTTTCCTAAAAGACTTTTGTAAAAAGGAACTGATCAAGAATTTGAAACAACAGTTCAAAACATATAGTAGTAACAAACAAATTATTCAGATCCCTAGCAGAGTCGCCAATAATGTTATCACTCAGGTTGTTCCCCAAAGTTGTAAGAAAGGGAATACGACCGAGGTAACCACAGACCAAACTTTTAGATATAGATTCTAGCCAATCTGCATCCATAGAGGGCTCACTCTGTTCTTTGGACGTTGTTGGCTGATCTGTCATTATAGGATGCTCTGTGGTATCTACCACTTTACCCTTTGAAGTCCCTGTGACTAATGTGTTGGTTTTTTGTGCAGGCTGCTAAGAAGTTCCAATAGAGGATGTTCCAACTCCTGATTGTTGAGGCAACTTGAAAGATACCTGTGCAAAAGAGTCTTGGTAAAGGGTTTTCTCAAAAATTTTCATAGCCTTTTCCATATTTTCTTGCTCACTAATCTCTTCTATTAATGTCCCTTCTACCCATGCTTCCTGATTTGAATACTGTTCAATTTCTGGGATCTTATGATGTACATACACTGATAGCTTGTTTCTTACCCCTTTTGTCACTTATGAAACTACATGGGTCATATGGTACCCACTGAAAACTCTTCTTCAATCTAAGGTGGTCCTCTAAGATCTTTTCAGCATCTTCCCACGCATCCCTAGAATTGATGACATAAGGGCCTAACTGGTTTTTGATTCTCAGCTGAGCCTTATTCTTTACATTACAAAAGTGGATTAAGTCTGCATAGATGATCTGCCTGAAATATTCTAATGCAAATAACCTCATGGGCACATATCTCGGCAACTTGAAACCACAAAGTTCACTTCCATACATTCTGATTTTTGTGTGATTCTGGTAGAGGTACTACTCACCTATCCTGTACTGTTTGGAAAGCTGCAAAATCTTCTTCATATCACTAGTGATCCTAGGAGGAGGAGCTCCTATCAACGGAGTGGAGGCTGGGTGTACAAATAAGTCAATGAATTCACTACAGGTATAAGGGGAGTCACAATTATGGAATACTGAGCTCCAAAAGATCACAGACTTCCGATTTCCTTTTGAGTCTAATTTCCTGATGGGAAATGGAAAGCTGTTTGGCTGATAACATAACAACAGATGGTATATAAAAGAAGTGTATTTGAAAACTCCTTCTCTATCCAAATTCAAGAATTGGTCATGGATTGTTTTCGTAATAAAAGTGGCATAGTCATACTTGAAAGCAGGGGGCTGTCCTAGAGTAAAGATAGATAATAGAACCAGGGTGATATCATCCACATATTCACTGGACTTAAATCCCAAGATCAAGGATATCATGACAAGAATGAGTTTTGCAGTCTCAGTGAACCAGGTATGTAAATAGGGAGGTGGGCCTTGGGGCTGGCAGTTTGGTTTCATGAACATATGAGCAATATGGGTTATCTCTAAGTTGGGCAATTGAGAAGCTTTTTCAAGAAAAACATCCCATGGAAAGACAAGAAAGGGGCTCAGTGGAATGGAAATATATCATCTCATTGATGGATTCAGCAGTTATGGAAAAAAGGACAGTTTGGGAAGGAGACATAACTGCTCTATGGACAGGGTCATAGCTGGCACAGCATTGGTGAATGATGTCTTGGAAAACATGGACTAAGGGAAGGAAGTACATGGGAAGGTTTGATTCCCACAGTACAAAAATATCAGAGTTGCTTAGATAACTATCCCAAATTTGGCAGAAGGTCTGAAGATGATTCCTGTCACCAGATAAGTCTTTTATTTGGAAATCTCTATTGGCCAAGGGTAGATAATTTAAGTCTTGATGAGATACATTCATGGGTGCCACATTCAAGGCTATGGGGGCTTCCATGTTTGGTTCTTATTATTCAAACTGGAATTCGAGCTTCTGTGGAAACAATGGATTTAAACAACGGTTTTGGCATCCCTTTATGGCAGCTGCGGATTGTTTTTTACTTGAATTTGGTTTTCACAAGTAGAATTTTCAGCGAAGAACTGAAATTTACAGGGTTGCCGGTAAAATGGATAGATACCTGAGTTAAGGAGGAAAATTTAGTAACTGTAGGTCGAATGATGGATTGCAGAGCGTGTTGCTATGGTCTCTTCGGCCGAGTGGCGGTTGAAAAGTTGGTACAATGGCTCCAGTCTTTATTTTGCATGGGAGCGTGAACAAAGAGAATTACAACGAAAATGATATTTCGTTGTTTTTTAACGAAATTCGATTTAGTGGGTATTTTTGGCATTTATTGAGCGGATGACGTCAGCATGACGGGACATCTTGTTGTTTAGCGAAGGGTACGGGATGGTGACATGGTAGTGACATGGCGGTGATGTGGTATGATGACATCAGCGAGGGGTGACGTGGCAGGATGACATCAGCGAGGGGTCAGTAGGAGGGCGGTAAGTGGTTTACCCTACACCGCTTATGGGCTAGGGCAGTTTTGGACGGGGGGGCCATGAGCACTGTGGGCGGTTGACACGCGTCCTGGTACGGGCAACGATATTGCCAATCCCCCGAGTGGTAAAGTTCGGTGGATGGAGGGCTAGTGATATAGATCTCAGCCGTTGGATATGGGGCCGTTGATCTGACGGTGGGTTGTCAATGGAAGTGAAGGGGGGTTAATGCGCGGGGGCCCCAATATAATATATAATGGTTTTAATTTTTTTGAGCACAATATCATTGGTTGTCGGGTTTTGGCTATAATTAACCTAGAAGGTTAACTATTCCTTTATTTGTGGCGGAAAGGGTTCATAATAAGTTCCAGTTGAACTTATTAATCCCAGAAAAAAATAGTGTTATGGTTATAGTAAACCCGAGTAGGCTATTTAACATTTGAGGATTATATTATAAATACATAATACGGGAAGGGGTCTATTTACAAGGGATTTAATATTATAAATGTTAATTTGTTAATATGAAACTCTTTGAAAGTAAATGTGCGCTAAGCATAATGTCACAAAACTTTGGCAAAAGGGGAAAAACAGGGATTTATACAAGAAATGAGGCCATTTCCCTAAGTAAAATAGGGATTCACCTAGGCATCTGATGAAAAAAAGGAATGAGTGATTTTAAGGATATTTAAGCAGATCTTAATATCTCTGGGAGAATTTAGTAAATGATTTGGGAAAAGGATGAAGGGAAGTTAGTCATGCTTTTCTTGAGCTGTATCCAAACATCTACCATGGTACTTGTGATAATAGTAAGATGAACAACTTGAGAGACAAAAATCAACCACAAGTATGCTTTTGCAACACCAAAAAAACTGCCTACCTAGCCTATTGTACCTATCATTTTTTCTTCTTTTTCTTTGGGTGCACTTGGACTAGTAAACCCTTTTCAGCTTTTCTTTTATTTGCATGATAAGCCTATCTAAGTGTGCCCTTATTTCTTCCAAGGGATCAGATTAAATAGTTGTGCTCCTTTGCTTCTCTACCTATCTACTTCTCTGCCAAGTTTAAACAGTTTGGACAGATTATTATTCTTTATCTCTAAAACAGGAAATTCAAACATGAATTGGCCAAGATTAAGCTATTTGACCATTCATCAATTGTGGTAAAAAGTTAAACAAGCTGTACATGATGGATTATTTATAGAAAAATGAAATAGTAGTGGCATTTGGACTTGCATACTTTCTTGGTCCTTTTTATTTGGGGTTCATTTCTTTTCATTTTTTCTTTTGACCATTTATTCTTTTACCCTTTGATTTTTCTTTTAGGGTATACCCTATTTATATTTTTTTAATTTTTTGATTTTTTGAAAATATGGAAAACCTTTGCAACAAGAAAAGGTATGTACATATTGCAGAGCTAATCAAGTCAATCATGAAATATGACACCTATTGGTATAGGAGCATAATAGGTACCACGATTGTGTTATGAAATCCAAGAAAACAACTATGCCAAATTTGGCATTCCACAAAATTTTGTTGGTCACCTTTGAAAAGCAAGAGTGAGTTGTAGTCATATGATAGGAGGGAAATCAATCCATTATTATTCGAAAGCGCGAGCCATGGAGGACGCATGCATAAAAATGAACTGAGCACAATGGGTGTAGTTTTTCAAAAGAATATATGTATTTGATAAGGAAATTTCAATAGAATTTATGTAAAATTTGAATGATGGGAAGAAAGTGGTAAGAAATTTGTAGGTTCAAGTAATTGAGGAAGTTGTAGCAAAAGTAATAGGGCTAGCAAGACAAGGAGAAAAATGGTATGAGCCACACACTTTGTTACAATATGAAACTCAAATATTTTTAGAAGGTGAAGAACTGATTATGAAGGGGAAAGGTTACAATCCTAATTCACTTCTAGAACGATGGAAAGAGCTAGTATGAATCATTCAAAGATATATTACATGTGATAGAAAATTCAACATGGTTCGAGCTTGCCACTTGAAGTTGATAGCCCACTTAAAATGTAAGGTATCCCTTAACATCCCTTTCTTTCTGAAATCTATTCTGCATGAAACTACACATAGAGTTAGGAAAGCTAAAGAGCATTCTTTAGTAGTAAGACATAATGGATTAATTAAGACTCTAGTTATAAGAAGCTTACGACAGGCCCAACAAACTTGGGAGAATTTTATTAGGATGAGTGAAGAAAAAAGTGATGAGAAAAAGAATAATGAGGAAATTCCTCTAGAAAATTCCTTGGAAAACTATGAAGCTACAATTGTGAGTGAAAATCATGAAGCTACAATTGGGGGTTAAAACCTAGAAGCTACTAAAGCTACAATTGAAGATAAAAATCCTAAAATAATAATTGAAAATGGAAACTTGGAGGGTGAAATGGAAAGAGGTATTTTGAAAGTAATGCTAGAGGAGATGATGGAGAAAATTTAGTTGATTAACTGTCACCTTAGTAGTTGAATTCTCCTCCAAATGAGGAAGAAATGGGAAGAGGAAGCCCTGTAGTGCAAGGAAAGAAAATTATTGATGTACAAGAATCTCCCCAACCTAGAATTCTTCACTTTGAGACAAACCTGTAGCCTGAAATCCTTCACCCTGAGATAACCCTCATGTCCAAAACTATTCAACCTAAATTCATTTAGTCTGAAATTCTTCAAATTGAAACCATTCATTTAGGACCTTTGAAATTTGATATCCTACAACTAGAAATCATTCAATGAGAAAATTTTCATCCTAAGACCCTTCATTCTTAAACCCTTCACTCAAAGGTACTTTAAATAGAATAAGAGTGTTCGACAACTACATGTCATCAATTGGAATATTTACAAACTGAAGCCCTTCAAAGAAACATTGACACTAAAAAACCTAGTAGGGCAGAAAAGAAAATAGCAGCATTTTTAGCCACCTTACCCAGGGGGAGGAGATAATCTATATGACTATCTAGATTATCGTCTCTTATTATGTCTCTAGGAAGAGAAACTATCCTTGGTGGAGAGATATACTTGACTAATGAAGCCTATGGTGAGAAAGAGGAAGGTTGTTTAGATTAGGATACACATGAGAAAATGGAAATATTTAGGGCTCTAGGTGAATTAGGGGAGGAAGAGATAATGATAGGGTTGTCTTTTAGGGGAGAGAAGGTGAATACATAAGCACAATTCCCCAAAAGAGTTTAATATTAACAGGAAATGGACTTATATCAAGATGTGTAGAACACTAAAGACGCACATGAATTAGAATGAATGGACTTGAACCAAGAAGTGCAGGATGTAGAAGTGGTACAAGTATTAGAAAATGTGGAAGTTTTGTTAGAATCTATGGATTTTGAAGAAATAACAACCACTGTGACTTAGGACCCGCATGTTGATTCCTCAATAATAGAATTTCTAGATCCCCATGTTGATGTTCCAAAGACCATTTCACAAGAATCTCCTATTGACCTTGCAACTACTCTAGTTCAGGAATTTCTTATCGATTCCTCAGTCTCTATGGATCAATAACATCCTATTGATTTTTCAACAACTGCATCCCAAGAACCCTCCATCATTTCTCCAACCATCATGGTCCAAGAACCCTCCACCAATTCTACAACCACCATGGTCCAAGAACCCTCCATCAATTTTTCAATTTCCATAATCCAAGAACCCTCCATCGATTCTCTAATAATAATGGTCTGAAAACCCTCGGTTGACTTTCCAATCCCCAGAGTCAAGGAATACCTTGTTGTCTCTTTAGCCACCATGGATCAAGAAATTCTTGTAGATCCTCCATTTATTAGATCTCAAGACATTCTTGATGATTTTTCAGTAGCTAAAATTCAAATTCCTCCTATTGTTCTTTCAACAACCCCTTCTAGAAGTTGTAAACATAAACCTAAGAGTCCTACAATTATGAGGGTGTTGTAGCAGCTACAACACCCTCCAAAATTTTGGCTTGCATCTGAATTTTGGAGCCTTCCTTGGTTTTTCCCTTGATGGTCGCAAACACTTGAGCTCATCCCATGAGGTCATGTTGAGTCTTCATGCCCTTTTCGTTTGATTGATCACTGATCATCTTTTGGCACGTTAATCATTATGTCATGCTTGCGAGTTTGTTCTAGAATTTTGAAGGTTTGTATTTGTGTGTATGAGTTGTTTTTACTTTGTCTACATTGGTCGCACTCACACACAAAGTTGTCAGAATTTTCGTGCAAGTATTGTTGTGGTCGTTCGAAGACATATTTCAACTCTCACACTTGTCACTCTTAACCTTTGAGTCAGTTTCATTGAGCACATGTTGTCTTATTGGTTCGAGGTGTCCTATCATTGAGTTGTGCTAAGTGTGTGATCACATTATCATGTATGCACAAGTACACTTGTTTTCACACTTTGTCAATTTTCCTGAAAATCTGTTGGCTGGACAACCCTTCATCAACCGAGCCCGATCTCAATGACCTTGCACTGCCACCTAGAACTGTGCAGAGCTTGAGGCTGTCCTCTAGGCAGCTTGTTCTGCATAGTTCTAGAAACGAGCCAGTTTTTTGACTCCCATAAATGCGCAGAAGTTTTCCCAGAAGATGATCCAGTCCGTGCTTCCCACAAGATCTCCCATCAAGCGTCCCACTGGTTAACTGGAATAAATGACTTGAGCCATGACCCAGGGTTGTACTGATCTCCAAAATTGTGCAAAGTTGTTCTCCACCTACCCTTCTTCCTCACTCTGCAACCAACCTAGGAATTGCATATAGATGTCCAGACCTGCCCTTCTTCCCCACTGCGAAACCCACTTAGAAACCACAAAAAACTATCAGTGAGGCTTCCCTGTTGATCTGCTTTGCTCACTCAGAAAACTAGGTAGAACTGGATGTCACCAACCTTTCTTCCTCACTCTACAATCAACCCAGAAATTGCATAGAGTTGTCCAGGCCCAGAATGTCTCACAGGGTTGTGCAATTTTTATCAGCAGCTCCTGCAACTCGATCTTGTCATCCTCTGGAAGACTGCACAGATTTTTCTGCCAGTGCCTTCTGCTACCTGCACTGTCTTCCCCAGAGAAATTGCATAGATCCTAGTTATATGACCTACCCAGTGTTCCCCTTGAAAATTACGTAGATTGGCCCAGCAACTCCCCGACACCCCTCCTGGCCTTCCTCCCAGAAACTGCGCAATTCTACTTCTCAGTTGGGTTTTTCCCAGTAGCTATCAATACTGTCCCGAATTGTGAAAATCTATCTCCCAGTGACATCTGCATAGTTTTTCCCCATAGTGCTCTGGAGCCTCACATCCCAGCCTGAGTTGTGCTCTACATATTTTTAGTGCCTTGTCCCTCTCTCAGTCACCTACACCAAAATGGAAAATAATGGATCATGATAGAATAAGAGATTTTTGGATTTGATGGTGTCTCGTCATTAGTAATTGTAGTAATAGGTGTTATCACTTAGGTTGTTCCCAAAAGTTGTAAGAAAGGGAATACGACCGAGGTAACCACAGACCAATCTTTTAGATATAGGTTCTAGCCAACCTACATCCAGATAGGGCTCTCTCTTTATAATTTAGCTTTTTTTTAAGTTGTATTAGGCTAGTTATGAAGTGCAGATGTTTTGTTTGAGTTTTGGTTGGAAGGATGGGGACTCAATAGAACAATGAGGTAAAATTGAAACATTTCAGTCCATTGGGCATGATGGAGTCAAGAAGGATGGCTTCCTGGGTTAAGTTTCTTATCAGAGAATTTATCACAGAGCAAGGTACTCGAAAATGGAACAATTTATAGGCTAAAATATGATGAAATGGGGTCAATGGGTGAAGGGCAGCTAAGAATCCTTCATCATGTTGAAATAGGGAAAATGGATGATTATTTCTAAGGAGCAATTAAGAATTCCTTAGCTAATATTCAAGATGAAAGAACCAGGGGAAACATGAGCAATTAAGAATTCATTGTTTATGCTAATTCTGAAGAAAACATTAATAATAACAGAGACTGAACACAGAGTGCAAACAAACAAATTCTGGGCTATTTTTTTTCTCTATTATTTAGATCATGAAATATGGATGATATAATAACCACAGAAATTATAAAACACCAGTTAGAAGAGACTTATTGATCCATAAGACGATTCAAGAATTCTACAACATGGTCCTTAGCATCAATTCTTCATCCAGTGAGCAAGACAAAATGGTTCCAACAACCTTTTTATTCCACAATTGTTTAGTATTACAGTCACAGCTATGAACTTCCACCACCAACCAACCCCAAATACCTCGTCTAAGGGGGTATTTATACAAATTTTCCAAGATTTTATGTAAAATATCTGATAGAAATAAATATCTGCTGACAATTAATGTTTCTCTTACATAGATAGAGACAGACAATCTTGAAAACAACGAGGCAATAAATGGTGCAATAAATTTGTGTTGCGCTGGTTGATCCGAATTTATGAGAAGTAATGGAGGTAGGTGCTGCAAGTTGGTTCGCAGCTGTTTCTTGCAGATCCTCTGTGCTGATCTTTTTGCTTTGGCCGAACTTCCTTTAATGCCGATGTGATATGCTTTGATTTGCAGGACCGTGGTTCATTTTTGTCCTGCGCATTTATAACAGATTGCGCACAATTTTGTTTTGACCAATGATAAGTCTACAGGATTTCTAGCATGCTTTGCCACCATTCTGGTCCTAGTATTTGATGTCTCTGTAGCTTCCTTAAAGTGTCATCGGTCTCTGTGTACCTGAAGAAATTAGGTGGGGTGGTGAACAGATGCTTTACTTCATGTTCTATGTAAAAACGATTTTCCAGGTTGTCATACAAGGATTGGCCAGATGGAAGAGTTTTTTCTGTTGAAGTACCTGAAGATGCACTAGCTTGATTGACAAAAAATGTATTTAATTTGTGTACATAGTCCTTGTGCTTCATCAAATGATCATTATCTCCCATAGGACTTGGCAAACCCTTTTGATTCAGGAATGTAAATTTGTCTGTGAAAGAATTAGTTTCTGCCTGCATGTCCTGGCATCTTCTGTCCAAGTTTTGCATTAGAGTTCTCATGGTTAGAACTCTCTTGAAATCCAAAATGGTACCTGTTCTGTCTCTAATGTCCAGTGCTTTCAATTCTTCACTGGTCTTGGTATTCAAAAAAGGTATTAGCCTGTTAGCTTGCTCAGGCATTTTCCCCAATATGGCTCTGGTTTTGTGGACTTCCACTTGGGCTACATTTATCAAATCAATTTGTTCATAAATGGTATGAATAGACCTCCATACACCACTAAGTGATTGGATGATATTGGTCCACAAAATTCCTCTGATTTCTACCAGAGGCTTATGCAGAGAGAGATCTTTTTCTAAGGCTCTTACCTTGTTTTCCAATGCTTTGACTTCCCTTGTCTTTTCTGCCACAGTCATTTTGGATTTATCATAGCTTTGTTCAATATTTGTCAGTTTTTCTTTGACTTGCTTCAATTCAGATAATTGGAGTTTCAATTCCTCCATGGATTTAATTAATTGCTCTGTGGTCATAGTAGTGTTGTTGCCTGATGCTGTTGCTACTGATGTTGATGCTGGGACAGTGGAAGGCACTGCTGTTATAACTGTGGGAGGGGCAGCTGTGGCTACTGGAGTTACTTGAGGTGGCTGGGAGGCCGACTCTCCATGCTTTTCTTGTAATGTTTTTTCCAATGCTTGCTTTGTCTCATTTAATCTTTCATTCAACCTCATGAGCAAGTCCATCATGTCCTCAAATTTTTGTTGCACAACATTTGTTGTCTGTGGATGCATAGAAGGCATTTTGAGCTGTTTTCTGAGGGCAGCAATGTGCTCTTCCTTCTTCCTCATTAATGCTTTTATGCCTTTGGCATCTTTGGGATCATGTCCTAGTTCAATGATAATATCCTCCAAATATTTTATCCTGTTGTCCTTTGCCAGAGAGGAAGCTTTCTCTAAATCTAGCTAAGCAGAGGTGTTCTCCAATGAGTTTTGCAATTTATAAGCCAACATTGCCTTGTCAGCTAGTGTAGAATACATCATCTCTCCTGTCTGTTTGTGCAGCTCAATCTGGTCTATTGGTTGAATGTCTTTGGCCAATACCTCCAGATTTGTCCTGATATAATCAACTGTTGACTGTGGTTGCTGCACACCTTGGGCTTGAAGTAGATCATGATCATCTTCCCTTCTTTAATGTCATATGTTGACATTAATCTTTATTGTTTTGTGGGGGCCATCTTGAGATATTGGTCATAAATTTGCAGCCTTAATGGGTCATTTCTAGCCTTTATCTCTGTGAATGTTCTTTTGACATCAGAGGTCTACTTGCTTGGTGGCCTTGTGGATGAAACTTCCACACTATGCTACCTTTCCAGCTCCTGCCTGTGTGAGCTGGTTGATATGTCTATCACTAGGGAAGTCTGTGGGCTGGTTTCCCTTTCACCTCTTAGGCTTTCTATTGTCTCTTCAATGATTTCCTCTTCAGATAGAGGATTGATTCTTTGCCTTTTAGCACCTGGCTGTTGAGAAGGTCCATTGATGGGTGTGGTCTCTTCTCTGTCCCTTTTCTTTCCCTTTTCCTCATTTAGACGAGTCTGTAGTGTAGGAATCTCTGTTGCTTTGGTTTGTACTAGAGGAATTTTCTCCTGTTGATCTATCATTTCTTGCTACTTTGTGCCTGCTACTTCCTTGCCCTTTGAAGAACCTAAAACTGGTGCATTGACCTCTTGTATAGGTTGCTATGAAGTCCCAACAGAAGATGTACCCACTCCGGCTTGTTGAGGCAGTTTGAAAGATACCTATACAAAAGAGTCCAGGTCAAGGGTCTTTTCTAAATCTTTCATAGCTTGTTCCATTTTTTCCTGCCGAGTAAGTTCTTCTACTAATGTACCCTCTATCCATTCATCTTGATTGGCATATTGTTCAACTTCAGGGATCCTATGATGTGTGTAAGCTGACAACTAGTTTTTTACTTTTCTTTCACTTATAAATCCATTTGGGTCATATGGTACCCACCATAAGCTTTTCTTCAATTTAAGGACTTCCCCTAATATTTTATCAGCATCTTCTCATGCTTCTCTTTTGTTAATGATAAAGGGGCCTAATTGGTTTCTTATCCTCAGCTGAGCTTTTTTCTTCACATTGCAGAACTAAGTTAAATCTACATTAATAAGTTGTCTGAAATATTCTAGAGCAAACAACCTCATGGGCACATATTTGGGCAGCTTATAAGGGCACAACTCATAGCCATATATCCTGATTTCAGTGTGATCCTGGTAGAAATACTAGTCACTTATCCTGTAGTTCTTTGAAAGCTGTAGAATCTTCCCTATGTCACCAGAGAGCCTAGGAGGAGGAGCTCCTATCAATAGAGTGGAGGCTGGATGTATAAATAGGTCAATGAACTCACAATAGGTATAAGGGGATTTAGCAATTCTGTGGAAGACAGAGGTCCAAAAGATTACAGACCTTCTCTCTCCTTTGGAGTCCAATTTTCTGATGGGAAATATAAAAATGTCTGGCTGATAATACAACAACAGATGAAATATGAAACTTGTGTATTTAAACACCCCTTCTCTTTCCAAATTCATAAATTGACCATGGATTTTGTCAGCAATGAAAGAGGCATAATCATACTTAATAGCAGGGGGTTGTTCTAGAGTAAAGGTGGATAGCAGAACTAGGACCATCTCATCCACAAATTCATTGGACCTGAATCCCAAGATCACTGATATCATGTCAAGAAGAATTCTTCCAGTCTCATTGAAGGAGACATATAAATATGGAGGTGGGCCTTGGGGCTGGCACTCTGGCTTCATGAATAACTTAGAAATCCTGGCTATTTCTGTAGTGGACAGTTGCGAGCCTTGCTCAAGTAAAAATCCCATGGAGAGAAGAGCAAGAGGTTGAACTAGATGGAATTGTAGCATTTCATTAATAGACTCAACATTTATGTAGAAAAGGACAGTTTGTGATGGGGTCAAAACTGCTTTACTGACAGGGTCATAATTGGCACAGCAGTGACAGACAATATCAGGGAACACATTGACTAAGGGAAGGTAGTACCTGGGGAGATTGGATTCCCATATTCCATAGATGTCAGAATTGTTCAAATGATTGTTTCTGATTAGGCAGAAAGTATGAAGATGATTTTGTATGCCAATTGGGTCCCTTATCTGGAAATCCTTGTCGGCCAAGGGTAAATGATGCTGGTCTGTATGAGGTGCACTGATAGGCGTGACATTGAGGGCCACAGGGGCTTCCATTGTTAAATTTTCTGTGTTTTTGACTCAGAAGTTGAATTTCTGTGGTAAAAGGGCAACAGAGCGGGTCTAAATGGGCCGGTATGGCAATTATGGGCTATTTTGGCTCGAATTTGGCTAAGAAAGGGACAATTTTGTAGAGGAAAACAAAAAACACAGGTTCGGGAGGTGGAATGGGGTAAATACTTGTGTTTTGGATGCGCACGAGTGCAATTGGCAGGTCGATCGACGAGTTGAGGCACAGAATGCTGGAGTTTGCTGGTTGGGGTGGTAGAATAGAGCTTGCACAACTGCTTGGATGTTTAATTTGCATGCAATCAGTCTTGAAACAAACAAATGAAAATGAACGAAAATGACGTTTTTTACGGGTTTTTTGACAAAAAATCGACTTCACGGGCTTTTTGGCGCTTTTGGTCGGATGACGTTAGCATGACGGGATAGTTTGTCACGACGCGGGGTATGGAATGCTGACGTGGCGATGATGTGGTCGTGACGTCAGCAGGGGGGTCAGCGGGAGCGGTAAGTGGTTTGGGCCCACACCACTTATGGGCCAAAGTGGTTTTGGTGGGGAGGGCCGCGAGCATGGCGGGGAGGCGCCACACGTCCAAGGTACGGTAGGAATACCACTGGCTCCTCGTGCGGTGATTATCGGAGGGGAAGGGTGCCGCGATATGATTGTGGGCCATTTGATCAATGGGCCCAGATCTAATGGTTGGCGGATATCCGAGGTGGCAGAGGGTTACAGCACAGGGGACCCACATATATAAACAATGACTTAAATACATCGGGGCGGGTTTGATTGGCTATCAGGGGGATTAAACTATTAATTAACCAGGAGCTTAATTAATTTTTTCAATATTTGCACGGGGAGGGTTATTATATGGTTCCAGGTGAACCTATAATCCCTTTGTAAACAAAAAAAATGGCTGTAATCGGCCGGGGGAGAGATTATTAAATATTAAGGGGTTTTATTGTAAAAATATATTAATACGGGCAAAGGGGAATTTGTAAGGGATTTATATAATAGTGTTAGCAGTTTAACATGGGTTTATGAAAAGGCGCCAAGCTATAAAGTTTGATAACTTAGGCTAAGGGAACAAGAGGATTTTTACACAAGAAATGTGGTTTCTTTGCATTAAGTAGAAATGCTATTTTCCTCAGGTTTTTTAATGAAATGGAGTGATTTAAGAGTATTGAGCAGATCTCAATATCCTTGGGGGAGGTTAGTCAGTGTTTTTGGGAGAAGTGTGAGGGGAAGTTAGTTATGCATTAATTGATTTGTAGCCAAACCATTGCCATTGTACTTCTGATATCAAATGAGATGAACCTCATGAGAGACAAAAGTTAATCATAAGCATGCTTCTGCAACATCAAGACTGCCTACCCAGCCTACAGTACCTAACATTTTTTCTTCCTTTTACATTGGTGCACTTGGACTAGCAAACCCTTCCTCTCTTCTTTTCTTTTGACTGCAATCCTATCTAAGTATGCCCTTATTTCTTCCAAGGGATCAGATTTAGCTGTTGAGCACCTTTGCTTCTCTACATAACTATTTATCTGCCAAGATTGAACTGTTTGGACAGATTTTATTCTCTATCTTGTAAAACAAGAAATTTAGACATGAAGTGGCCAAGATTAAGCTGTTTGGCCTTCCATCAACTGTGGCAGGAGTTAACCAACTGCACACAATGAGATTCTTTGCAAAACTAGAATAGTAGTGACATTTTGGACTAGCACGCTTTCCTGGTCCTTTTTTTTTGGGTTCATTTCTTCTCTTTTTTGACCATTTTATTCTTTTGCCCTTTGATCTTTCTTTTAGGGCATACCCTCTTTACATTTTTTAATTTTGGATCTTCTTCAAAATATGGAACCTTTGCAGCATGGAAAGGATGAACATATTTGGGATTTTACCAGTCAATCATGAAATATGACACCTATTGGTATAGGAGCATAACACTGGCTCCACTTGGGGATGGCTTTTCCAGGTGAAAAGTCAAGAACAATAGGTTAGACATCCTTATGTGCAATTCTTGCTGCATTCTGAAATCTTTCTTTGTTGCAAATAAACAAACTGCACAGAGGACCATGTAAAGTAGACTCATCTCTCATAAGCTAATTCAAATAATTGCACCTCTGTTTTGGATACTTTGTCTGAATGTTTGTTCTCATATTTTCAGCTCCCCAGTCTTCTTCTTCAGCTTTTGTTTTAAACCAAAAAAGGTAACACAAAAGGTGGTAAAGTTCCTTGACTGTTTCTCAAAATTTCCTACATATTTCTTCCTATTTTTATTGTTGTAATAAACTGCAGAAACTAAACATTTTTATTTACAATTTAGAGTCCTGACATATTAACAAACTGGATCAAAATAATTCTTGAGCATTTGACCATTAACTGGTCCATCTTCTACTTCTGTACCATCCAGGATTTCCAAAAAGTAGGTATTGTTTCCTTGTGAGGCCTGAATAATAAAAGGTCCCTTCCACAGGAAGTCAAACTTCCCATGTTTTCCTTTATCTTCTCTTCTGGAATCCCATTTTAGAACTTCGTCTCCTATGAAAAAATCCTCTGCCTTAGTCCTCTTATCAAATATCTTCTTAAGTTTTTCTTGTAGCACTTGAGATCTTTGATATACCTCTTCTCTAGTTTGCTGCAAATGTATAGTCTGATTTATTCTTCTCTGGATGTCATTGGGCTGTACTTCAATTTCTTGCAATAATTTCATTACAGGTATTCCCAAGGATGAAGGAAATACAGCCTCCAAGCCATATACAAGCTCATAGGGGCTAGTTCCAATGGATCTCTTGGTGGTTAACTTGTCTGCCCATAATGCATTTATAAGCTTTTTATGCTAATTTTTCTTGTTTTCTTCCAACACTTTCTTAATGATATTCATGAGGCTTTTATTGGATGACTCAGCTAGACCATTACCTTGGGGGTAATAGGCTGTGGAGTGCCCTAAGGTAATGTGGTATTTGTAACAAAAATTGATCATTCTCTTGGATTTAAAGGTAGCAGCATTGTCTGTTATAATCTTTTCAGGATAGCCAAATCTAGACAGGATGTTGGTTTCTAAGAATTGCATGATCACTGAATCATTGGCTTGTCTACGAAGGATGGCCTCTATCCACTTGGTGAAATAATCTGTGGTAGTAAAAATCCATTTATGCTGGCCAGAAGAGGGAGGGTGAATTTCCCCAATGAAATCTAAACCCCATTGTTGAAATGGTCGTTCGGTGGAAATTGGTCTAAGTGGTAGAGGCAAACGTTTCCTCTTGCCTTCAAAGATTTGAAATTTATGGCAAGCAGTAACAAAATTTTTGACATTGGCAAACAAAGTGGGCCAATAAAATCCAGCCCTTAGGATTTTATCAGCAGTTGATTTCCAATATAAATGTCCACCACAGTCCCCTGCATGAAATTCTTTGAGCACTTTATCAATTTCATATTTTATTAGACAATTTAATAGAACACCTTCATGATTTTTCCAAAAAAGAGCACCATCTAAAATAAAAAACTTTAAAGCTTTCATTTTTATAAATCCCTTCTTTGTTCTGGATAATCCTGGAGGAGCCTGCAGGTTTAGTAATACATAACAGATATCGGCATACCAAGGTGATTCAAGGAAGGCCTGGCTGACCAGTGGAGTTGCCATCTCCTGTTCATTATCCAGCTCATTAATATCTAGGGCCTGGCAATTGGTTTCAACCAAGAGTTTAGCCAATCCCTGTCCTTTTATAAGCTTTGTAGGTTTTATTTCAATGTCATATTCTAATATAGTAGCAATCCATTTACCTCGTTTGCCTCCAATCCCCTCTTGGGTTAGGATATCTTTGACAACGGTGCTTGGCACATAAGCTAATATATGAGAATATAGTACATAGACTCTGAAATCTTTGATGGCTTTCACAAGTGCATAAGCTTGTTTTTCCATGATTGGGTATTTTAGAGGTGCATCCCTTAGTGATTTGCTAAAGAAGGCTATGGGTTTTTCACATCCTTGATCATCTTTCTGTAGCAAAACAACAGCAATAGTGTGTTCAGATGCAAATGAAAATATTATGAAGTCCCTGTCAAATTTTGGGCTTGTAAGGACTGGTGTTTTGGTTAAGGCTATCTTGATTTCTTCAAATGCCTGTTTGGCTTCTACTGTCCATTTGACCTTGGAATTTTTTTTAGCATATTATTCAACAATCTTATTAGTTCAACCAAGTTGGGTATAAATATTCTTAAAAAATTAATTTTCCCTAGGAATGCTTGGAGTTCTTTGACACTTCTGGGATGTGGAATTTGCAAAATGGCTTGTATTCGGTCAGGATCAATTTTGATGCCATCTTTTGAGATTATGTGCCCTAAAAGTTTGCCTTCATCTAATCCAAATAATGACTTCTTTGGATTCAGTGATATACCATATTTTCTATAGGTTAAAAATACTTGTCTGAGGTGATCTAGGTGCTGCTGATCTGATTTTGAAAACGCAGTGAGATCATCTAAGTATATGACTAGAAAATCATGAATTTCTTTAGCAAAAGCTATGTCCATTGCACGTTGGAAGGTTGCCCATGCATTCTTGAGTCCAAATGGCATTTTTACATATTTGAAAGTTCCCCATGGAGTTGTAAAAGTAGTTTTTTCTTGATCATCAGGGTGAACTAAAATCTGGTTGAAGCCTGAAAACCCATCTAGCAGTGAAATTCTAGAGGCACCTACTACCCTTCGTAAAATGTGGTCCATCTTAGTAAGGGGTAGTGGTATTTCAGAGAAAATTTATTCAGATTTCTCAAATCAACACACAATTTTATTTCTCCTGTTTTCTTCCTAGTGGGCACTAAATTGGAGACCGATTTTGAAAACCTAATGGGTGCAATTATCCCAGCTCCATACATTCTCTTGACTTCTTTTTCAATAAGAGGGAGGAGTACAGGATTGACCCTTCTAAGTTTTTGTTTGAAAGGTTTTTTATTTTCTTTGAGGGGTATGGTATGCTGAATTACAGAAGTGTCATAGGACTTGAGATCTTCATAACTCCATGCAAAAACGTCCTGAAATTATTTGAACAGTTCAATATATTTCAGTTTTTGGTTAGGAGGTAAAGTTTTGGACAATTTTATCATTTTGGGATTTTGTTCAGTCCCTATGTTACAGTCCTCAATGTCTGCATTTAATGGCTGCATTTTGGGTTTCCTATGGATATCATTAGAATCAAAGATGTCTTCCAGAGGAGTTAATCTTGTGGGTAAAAAATTGTCCTTTAAATCAATAACTTCTGATTCTCCTTCAACAGTTTCATCAATGTCTATTTCTTTGAGCTCTTGCAACTCTTTGCTGGTAAATTTTGTTGGATGTAGTATCTGAGTTGCTGTTGCAGCTGAAATGCATGTTTCAACTTTTTCTATTTGATCAACTTCACGAACGGTGCCTGTGTCTATATTGGTGCTGGAAAATTCTTCTTTTAAGGTCAAGAAATTATTAATCTGAGTGTCATTCTCAAACACCTGCCAGTTTTTTACATTGTCAGGCACAGTTGGCCTATGTTTAATCTCAGCTATAAAGTGATGATTAGGCTCAAATGGCAGCTTACAAGTGCTGGAAAATGTTGCCAAGCTGTGAGCATGCAAATTGTGTTTTCTTGGAATTTTAGCCAGCTGCGTTTCTAGAAAGGTATCGAGTATTTCGATTGCTACCCCCCTATAAGACCTTAATCTAAGATCATTTGGGAGGAAGTTTCCTTTCATTTGTTGAATAACTAAATCAGAGTCTCCCAAAATTGATACCCTAACTGCCCCTAGACTTTTTATCAATTTAAGTCCTAGCAAAAGGGCTTCATATTCAGCCATGTTATTAGTACATCTAAAATTCAACCTGTATGTGTGTCCTTCAGCATGATCATTTTCCATATTATGTATCCAAATCCCTGCCCCAGCTCCTAGCTTATTGACTGATCCATCAAATTCTAAATACCATAGGATTTCTTGATTACAGCTAGTATCAGGGATCTTAGAAATTTGCTTACTAGAGAGATTTGGATTTTCAGTTTGATGTGGTTTCCCTTGGGTGTCTGTTATTTCATTGTTCATAGAAATTCCTTGAATCTGAACATTAGATTTCTCATTTATGAATTCTTTCTGCTCTAAAGCTACAACCTTATTATCAGTTGGAGGGAAAATTTCAGCATTGTATAGGATGAAAGAGTCCATATCAGAATGCATGGAATAGATGGGAAATTTTTGGGGTTTCTCCTGATTGTTGACCACGTATTTCAGTAGAGTTTCTCGGTACAATCTCTTTGGCTGGCCAAATACTGAAATGGTGGCATAGGACATGTCTAATTATAAAGATCCCTGGAGCTTTGCACCCCAAGATCTGGAAAGCAACATGCCATATTTTGGTGGGATATCAGCTACCACTACATCCATTACAATTGTCTTGGCAGGGTATTGAACTAATGATACACATAAATCTTTGATCAATCCTAGACATCTGACCTGGCTTGAATCAAAAGAGAACAAGTCTTTGTATGGCCTGGTGATATCTAGGTCTAATTTTTCCATCACAAATTTGGGCATTAAATTATGGGAAGCTCCGAAATCAAACATTGCATTGTGCAGTATTTTGTCATGAATATTCAGACTTACGTAGAAAGGAGAAACCCATCCATCTACTGCTTTACCGTTTACTTCAGGGCCAAAAATTAATTCTGGCTGGTCATCAAGGACATTTACTGCATCTCTGTTTTCTGAAATTTGGAGTGGTTTGCTGATTTGTTCTCTATATACATCATGCTTAACCAATTCTACCAGTGGAATGGCTATCTTTAACTTGCCTATTTCGGTCTCAAGGTTGAAAGGCTTTTCTGTTTGTATATTTACATTTCAGGTATCAAGGTTTTCTTTTTCTGCTGCATTTTCTGTGTGAATCTCTTTACAGTAATTTTGTTATGAGCTGACGCTGTTTCTATGTGAATTTCTGTAGGTTCTTTGACAATTTGTTTGGAAGGAATGGAATCTGAAGACTATTTATTAGACTGCTGATTATCTGAAACATCTTCAACTGTTGGACTATTTGGGTTAGGGACTGTTTTAGGAGGAGTTTACGTAGGAGGGTTCTTTACTTTAGCTCTGCTAGATTGCTTGGTTTCTTTCCATTTCTTGTCATCAGGGACATCTATTCTCCTACTTCTCAAATTATATTGCTTGTGGACTTCATAGATGGCTGTGTCATAGCCCTCCCTAAAATCAAATGATTCCCTTGATTGGATTTGAAACTGATTAAGAGTGTGAGCCTCTTGGTCTTCTTAGGTTAAGAAAATTTGCTGCTCACTACTAAGCTCCATTAGGTTGATCTGAGTATCTTATGTTGGTTCACTAGAAGTTGAAGCTTTAGCGTAGTTTTCTTGGAATGGAGGTCTAATGTTTTGGTCAGGCCAGTCTTTCCAGTATTGGGATTCTGATTTTTTCTGAAATTTGGGTTTCTTGCAGTGTTGCTCAGTTGACCATCCCAAGGGGACTTTCTCTCACTAGTTTCTACCCTATCACCAAGTCTGTCCATTCCTTTAATGATGACATTTAATTTTTGCTCAAATGCAGAAGGTTCTTCTTTCAAAGGTGTCCTCCTTTTAGCTCTAGCCCGAGCTTGTTTGGAAATCAGATTGGCCTCAACATTGACAACTATACTTTTCATGTCTTCTAGGCTTCGAGGAGCTCTTTCTCTAAGTTGGTATGCCATGTCAGAGTCAAATCCATTAGGAAATTTGATTAAGGCCAAGTCCGATGGAGGTCTTAGATTTTGAGGAATGGTATTGTATACATTTTTGAATCTGGTGCAATAATCTTGAACAGTTTCTTGTGGACCTCTCTTTAAGTTTTCATATTCAGATAAAATGTGGAGAGGATCCTTTTTCTTTTCCCATTTGTTTAAGAAAGTCTGATAAAGGGATTCTGGATCAACAATAGTGTTTGCAGGGAGGGCTCTAAACCAAGTCCTAGCATCTCCAATTAAGATTTGGACAAAAACTTTCATTCTTACATCATCATCATCAATCTCATAGTTCTCAAAATAATCCATCATTTTCTTGGTGTGTTGTTGAGCTGTATAAGTGTTAGTACCATCAAAATAGGTGATTTTGCTTTGATAATATTGAGGCATAGCCCCTGGATTTGCAGGTAATTGCAGGGAGCATATCGGTTTGCCATATTTGCAGAGATAAATGTAACAGCTGGGAGAACAGGGGTACTAGTTGAAATATGTGTTGCGGATGGGGGGAGTGGAAAAGATGGTTTGAAGTGCTGATGGTGAACTAGGAGAAGAAACAGTAATGGAAGAAAGGATTGATGCTTTTCTAGGAGTAAGCTCAAATTGGGTAAAGTTCTGCTAGCTTTTATGGTGCTTATGAATCAAATTAGGATTTTGAAACACAGGTGGGGGATTTGGATCTGGATTTGATCTAGTGTAGCAGATTTTCTTCTTTGGAGCCAACTTTTGAATATATTTTTGGGTTTTTTTTTTTCCTCAAAATATTTGAAGGATACAACTTTTGAAAATATCTTTCTAGGAAGTTTTAAGTATGGAAGTTGTGAATTTTCCTAAAGATCTATTGAAACAAGGAACTGATCAAGTATTTGAGACAGTTGTTTAAAGCCTAAAACTAGACTGGAGATAGACTGAAGCATCTTTTATTTACTCCTGCAATTTCTTAGCAAAAGTAGTTTCAAAGGCTACCTGGATAACTTCAGGCTCCATTCGTAGTTTGAGAAAATAAACAACAGTAAGAAATAATTATCCAGGATCCCCAGTAGAGTTGCTAATGATGTTATCACTCAGGTTGTTCCCAAAAGTTGTAAGAAAGGGAATACGGCTGAGGTAACCACAAACCAATCTTTTAGATACAGGTTCTAGCCAACCTACATCCAGAGAGGGCTCTCTCTTTATAATTTAGCTTTGTTTTAAGGGGTATTAGGCTAGTTATGAAGTGCATATGTTTTGTTTGAGTTTTGGTTGGAAGGATGAGGACTCAATAGAACAGTGAGGTAACACTGAAACATTTCAGTCCATTGGGCATGATGGGGTCAAGAAGGATGGCTTCCTGGGTTAAGTTTCTTATCAAAGAATTTATCACAGAGAAAGGTACTCAAAAATGGAACAATTTATAGGCTGAAATCTGATGAAATGGGGTCAATGGGTGAAGGGCAACTAAGAATCCTTCATCATGTTGATAGAGGGAAAATGGATGATTATTTCAAAGGAGCAATTAAGAATTCCTTAGCTAATATTCAAGATGAAAGAACCAGGGGAAACAAGAGCAATTAAGAATTCACTTTTTATGCTAATTCTGAAGAAAACATTAATAATAACAGAGACTGAACACAGAGTGCAAACAAGAAAATTTTGGGCTATTCTTTTTCTCTATTATTTAGATCATGAAATATGGCTAATATAATAAACACATAAATTATGAAACACCAGTTAGAAGAGACTTATTGATCCATAAAACGATTCAAGAATTTTACAACATGGTCCTTAGCATCAATTCTTCATCCAGTGAGCAAGACAAAATGTTTCCAACAACCTTTTTATTCCAAAATTGTTCAGTATTACAGTCACAACTATGAACTTCCACCACCAACCAACCCCAAATACCTCATCTATGGGGGTATTTATACAAAAATGCCAAGATTTTATGCAAAATATTCGATAGAAATAAATATATGCTGACAATTAATGTTTCTTTTACATAGATAGAGACAAACAGTCTCGAAAACAGGGAGACAATAAATGGTGCAATAAATTTGTGCTGTGCTGGTTGATCCGAATTTATGAGAAGTACTGGAGGTAGGTGCTGCAAGTTGGTTCCCAGCTATTTCCTACAGATCCTTTGCACTGATCTTTCTGCTTTGGCCGGAGTTCCTTTAATGCTAATGTGATACGCTTTGATTTGCAAGACTGTGGTTCATTTCTGTTCTGCGCATTTATAACGGATGCTGCACAATTTTGTTTTGACCAATGATAAGTCTACAAGATTTCTAGCATGCTTTGCCACCATTCTGGTCCTGGTATTTGATGTCTCTGTAGCTTCCTTAAAGTCTAATCGGTCTCTGTGTACCTGAAGAAATTAGGTGGGGTGGTGAACAGATTCTTTACTTCATACTCTATGTAAAAAAGATTTTCCAGGCTGTCATACAGGGAGTGGCCAGATGGAAGAGCTTTTTCTGTTGAAGTACTTGAGGATGCACTAGCTTGATTGAGAGAAAATGTATTTAATTTGTGTACATAGTCCTTGTGCTTCATCAAATGATCATTATCTCCCATAGGACTTGGAAAACCCTTTTGATTCGGGACTGTAAATTTGTCTATGAAAGAATCAATTTCTGCCTACATGTCCTGGCATCTTTTGTCCAAGTTTTGGATTAGAGTTCTCATGGTTAGAACTCTCTTGACATCCAAAATGGTACCTGTTCTGTCTCTAATGTCCAGTGCTTCCAGTTCTTCACTGGTCTTGGTATTCAAAAAATGTATGAGCCTATTAGCTTGCTCAGGCATTTGTCCCAATATGGCTCTGGTTTTGTGGACTTCTACTTGGGCTACTTTTATCAAATCAATCTGTTCATAAATGGTCTGAATAGACCTCCATACACCACTAAGTGATTGAATGATATTGGTCCACAAAATTCCTCTGATTTCTGCCAGATGCTTATGTAGAGAGAGATCTTTTTCTAAGGCTCTTACCTTGTTCTCCAATGCTTTGACTTCCCTTGTCTTTTCTGCCACAATCATTTTGGATTTATCATAACTTTGTTCAATCTTTGCCAGTTTTTCTTTGACTTTCTTCAATTCAGATAATTGGAGTTTCAATTCCTCCATGGATTTAATTAATTGCTCTGTGGTCATAGTAGTGTTGTTTCCTGGTGCTGTTGCTGCTGATGTTGATGTTGGGACAGTGGAAGGCACTGTTGTTATAACTGTGGGAGGGGCAGCTGTGGCTGTTGGAGTTACTTGAGGTGGCTAGGAGGCCGACTCTCCTTGCTTTTCTTGTAATGCTCTTTCCAATGCCCACTCTGTCTCACTTAATCTTTCATTCAACCTCATGAGCAGGTCCATCATGTCCTCCTCGGATTTCCGTTGCACAACATTTGCTGTCTATGGATGCATAGAAGGAGCCATTTTGAGCTATTTTCTGAAGGCAGCAATGTCCTCTTCCTTCTTCCTCATTAATTCTTTTATGGCTTTGGCATCTTTGGAATCATGTCCCAGTTCAATGATAATATCCTTCAAAGATTTTATCTTGTTGTCCTTTGCCAGAGAGGAAGCTTTCTCTAAATCTAGCTGAGCAGTGGTGTTCTCCAATGAGTTTTGCAATTTATGAGCCAACATTGCCTTGTCAGCTAGTGTAGAATACACCATCTCTCCTGTCTGTTTGTGCAGCTCAATCTCGTCTATTGGATGAATGTCTTTGCCCAGTACCTCCATATTTGTCCCGATATAATTAGCTACTGACTGTGGTTGTTGCACCTTGGGCTTGAAGTAGCTCATGATCATCTTCCCTTCTTTAATGTCATATGCTGACATTAATCTTTACTATTTTATGGGGGCCATCTTGAGATATTGGTCATAAATTTGTAGCCTTAATGGGTCATTTCTAGCCTTTATCTCTATGAATGTTCTTTTGACATCAGAGGTCTACTTGCTTGGTGGCCTTGTGGATGAAACTTCCACACTATGTTGCCTTTCCAGCTCCTGCCTGTGTGAGCTGGTTGATATGTATATCACTAGGGAAGTCTGTGGGTTGGTTGCCCTTTCACCTCTTAGGCTTTCTATTGTCTCTTCAATGATTTCCTCTTCAAATAGAGGATTGAGTCTTTGCCTTTTAGCACCTGGCTGTTCAGCAGGTCCACTAATGGGTGTGGTCTCTTCTCTATCACTTTTCTTGCCCTTTTCCTCATTTAGAGGAGTCTGTAGTGCAGGAATCTCTGCTGCTTTGGTCTGTACTGGAGGAATTTTCTCCTGCTAATCTATCATTTCTTGCTACTCTGTGCCTGCTACTTCCTTTCCCTTTGAAGAACCTGAAACTGGTGCACTAGCCTCTTGTATAGGTTGCTGTGAAGTCCTAGCAGAAGATGTACCCACTCCGGCTTGCTGAGGCAGTTTGAAAAATTCCTGTCCAAAAGAGTCCAGGTCAAGGGTCTTTTCTAAATATTTCATAGCTTGTTCCATTTTTTCCTGCCGAGTAAGTTCTTCTACTAATGTACCCTCTATCCATTCATCTTGATTGGCATATTGTTCTACTTCAGGGATCTTGTGACGTGTGTAAGCTGACAACCGGTTTTTTACTTTTCTTTCACTTATAAAGCCATTTGGGTCATATGGTACCCACCAGAAGCTTTTCTTCAATTTAAGGAATTCCCCTAATATTTTATCAGCATCTTCCCATGCTTCTCTTTTGTTAATGATAAAGGGGCCTAATTGGTTTCTTATCCTCAGCTTAGCTTTTTTCTTCACATTGTATAAGTGAGTTAAATCTACATTAATAAGTTGTCTGAAATATTCCAGAGAAAACAACCTCATGGGCTCATATTTGGGCAACTTATAAGGGCACAACATAGCCATATATCCTGATTTCAGTGTGATCCTGGTAGAAATACCAGTCACCTATCCTGTAGTTCTTGGAAAGCTGTAGAATTTTCTTTATGTCACCAGAGAGTCTAGGAGGAGGAGCTCCTATCAATAGAGTGGAGGTTGGATGTATAAATAGGTCAATGAAATCACAATACGTATAAGGGGATTCAACAATTCTGTGGAAGACAGAGGTCCAAAATATTATATACCTCCTCTCTCCTTTGGAGTCCAATTTTCTGATGGGAAATATGAAAATGTTTGGGTGATAATACAACATCAGATGAAATATGAAACTTGTGTATTTAAACACCCCTTCTCTTTCCAAATTCATAAATTGACCATGGATTTTGTCAGCAATGAAAGAGGCATAATCATACTTAATAACAGGGGGCTGTCCTGGAGTAAAGGTGGATAGCAGAACCAGGACCATCTCATCCACAAATTCACTGGACCTAAATCCCAAGATCATTGATATCATGTCAAGAAGAATTCTTCCAGTCTCATTGAAGGAGACATATAAATACGGAGGTGGGCCTTGGGGCTGGCACTCTGGTTTCATGAATAACTTAGCAATCCTGGCTATTTCTGCAATGGACAATTGAGAGCCTTGCTCAAGTAAAAATCCCATGGAGAGAGGAGCAAGAGGCTGAACTGGATGGAAATGTAGCATTTCATTGATAGACTCAGCATTTATGTAGAAAAGGACAGTTTGTGATGGGGTCAAAACTGCTTTACTGACAGGGTCATAATTGGCACAACAATGATGGACAATATCAGGGAACACATTGACTGAGGGAAGGTAGTACCTGGGGAGATTGGATTCCCATATTCCATAGATGTCAGAATTGTTCAAATGACTGTTTCTGATTAGGTAGAAAGTATGAAGATGATTTTGTATACCAATTGGGTCCCTTATTTGGAAATCCTTGTCAGCCAAGGGTAAATTATGCTGGTCTGTATGAGGTGCATTGAGAGGCGTGACATTGAGGGCCACAGGGGCTTCCATTGTTAAATTTTTTGTGTTTTTAACTCGAAAGTTGAATTTCTGTGGTAAAAGGGCAACAGAGCGGTTCTAAATGGGCTGATATGGCAATTATGGACTTTTTTGGCTAATATTTGGCTCTGAAAGGTACAATTTTGCAGAGGGAAACCAAAAACATAGGTTCAGGAGGTGGAATGGGGTAAATACCCGTGTTTTGGATGTGCATGAGTGTAATTGGCAGCTCGACCGACGAGTTGAGGCACATAATACTAGAGTTTGCTGGTCGGGGTGGCGCACTGGAGCTTGTGTAGCTGCTTGGAAATTTAATTTGCATGCAATCAGTCTTGAAAAAACAAATTAAAATGAATGAAAACGACGTTTTTTACGGATTTTTTGACAAAAAATCAACTTCGCGGGATTTTTGGCGCTTTTGGTTGGATGATGTCAGCATGACGGGATAGTTTGTCACGACGCGGGGTATGGAACATTGACGTGGCGATGACATGGTCGTGACGTCAGCGAGGGGGTCAGTGGGGGCGGTAAGTGGTTTGGGCCCACACCGCTTATGGGCCGAAGAGGTTTTGGTGGGGAGGGCCGCGAGCATGGCGGGGAGGCGCCACGCGTCCAAGGTACGGTAGGAATACCGCTGGCTCCCTAGGCGATAATTATCGTAGGGGAAGGATGCTGCGATATGATTGTGGGCCGTCCGATCAACAGGCCTAGATCCAATGGTTGGCGGATATCCAAGGTGGTAGAGGGTTACGACGTGGGGTACCCACATATTTAAACAATGACTTAAATACATCGGGGCAGGTTTGATTGGTTGTCGTGGGGATTAAACTATTAATTAACGAGGTGTTAATTAATTTTTTTAATATTTACGCAGGGAGGGTTATTATATGGTTCTAGGTGAACCTATAATCCCTTTGTAAACAAAAAATATGGCCGTAATCGGCCAGGGGAGAGATTATTAAATATTAAGGTGTTTTATTGTAAAATATATATTAATACGAGCAAAGGGGAATTTGTAAGGGATTTATATAATAGTGTTAGCAGTTTAACATGGGTTTATGAAAAGGCGCCAAGCTATAAAGTTTGATAACTTAGGCTAAGGGAACAAGAGGATTTTGACACAAGAAATGTGGTTTCTTTTCATTAAGCAGGAATGCTATTTTCCTCGGGTTTTTCATGAAATGGAGTGATTTAAGAGTCTTGAGCAGATCTCAATATCCTTGGGGGAGGTTATTCAGTGTTTTTGGGAGAAGTGTGAGGGGAAGTTAGTCATGCATTAATTGATTTGTAGCCAAACCATTGCCATTGTACTTATGATATGAAATGAGATGAATCTCACGAGAAACAAAAGTTAATCATAAGCATGCTTCTGCAACATCAAGACTGCCTACCCAGCCTACAATACCTAACATTTTTTCTTCCTTTTACATGGGTGCACTTGGACTAGAAAAACCTTGCTCTCTTCTTTTCTTTTGACTGCAATCCCATCTAAGTCTGCCCTTATTTCTTCCAAGGGCTCAGATTTCGCTGTTGAGCACCTTCACTTCTCTACATAACTACTTATTCGCCAAGATTGAACTGTTTGGACAAATTTTATTCTCTATCTTCTAAAACAAGAAATTTAGACATGAAGTGGCAAAGATTAAGCTGTTTGGCCATCCATCAACTGTGGCAGGAGTTAACCAACTGCACACAATGAGATTCTTTGCAAAACTAGAATAGTAGTGGCATTTTAGACTAGCACACTTTCCTGGTCTTTTTTTTTGGGTTCATTTCTTCTCTTTTTTGACCATTTAATTATTTTGCCCTTTGATCCTTCTTTTAGGGCATACCCTCAAGTTTACATTTTTTAAATTTTGGATCTTTTTCAAAATATGGAACCTTTGCAGTATGGAAAGGATGAACATATTTGGGATTTTACCAGTCAATCATGAAATATGACACCTATTGGTATAGGAGAATAACAATAGGTACATCAATGAAACATGGAACGATGACGAACGAGATTGAAAAGAGGTGCATGCTAGAAAACTTGCTCGCAGTCGAATGAACACATGTAGCACATCAAGCAAGCAAGCGAAATAGACACATTCACATGCACCATCAAGCAAATACCAAGACCATCGAAAACCCCGCACACTTTTCCATGCAGAGGTGAAGACATATTACACTGAGAGCATACCATCACTTAGCAACACAACAACTCAACAAGAACACCACATTCAACCAATACATGTCATTAGTGTCATGTCGAGTTGTGTCATGAGATGTCTCAGCCACATCATGGGCCATACTTGTTGTAATCAATGTAATGTAAAGTGGAAGTGCAAGAGACCCACATATGAAGTCGAAGAGTCATGTAAAGTTGAAAAGTCATAGGAAGTGAAACAATCATGATGGAAGTCGAAGAGTCACAAGGGTCATTTATACCCCTTTGGCTATATATACTCCCTCATTGTATGAGGCTCCTCCCACATAGCCTTGAGAGTCTGTAGTTTGTTCTTTGAGGAGCGATGAGTGGCTCCAATGTCCCACAACTAGGACTAGTGATGTATGGTGTACATATGTGTCTTGGATCATTTTATTAGTTCAGAAGCGTGTCTTAGGCCATCACGTTTTCACGCATTTTTTGTATCCGTTTGTAAGAATATTCTTTAGATGTTTGTAATGCATGTTTGCTTAACCTATACTAAGATAGTTGAACTACTTCAGTTATTTTAACACTCATATTTCTAAAGATGTGTTGTATTGTTTATCACTGTTGTCCCATCCATATGGAATACTCCATTGGACATTAGACAAACCATATTTGTGTTTCTTGGTTTTAACGACTGTCACCGCCATGTGGACTATTCCAGTGTATGGTGTATGTGTTTTCCCTTGAACCTTGGTTTTCACAACTGCTGCATACGTTGTGGACTATTCCATTGGATGATTGATAGACCCTTGCTTTTTTTCACATGTTTTTCTTCCTGGGTTGGCATTATTCCCTCTCATCAAGAGGCTCACTTTACCTCCCCCCTTTTGGAAGTAAGAGAGCCCAAACACAGAGTTACATTACGCACTCACCAGGCACACTCACCTTACCTTCTTGAAGTTACAGGCATAACACTCTCATGTGCTGAACACCAAGAGCTTAGGAAAATATCTAAGATAATGGAAACTGGGCCATAATACCGGATGAGACTCCTACACCAAATAGTGTGAGGTCTAGTTGGGACTTCATACTCGGGATATCCGTTGAATGTTGGCAGGTCCAAAATCGTCAACAGAGGGACAAGAAGAGAAACAAGATTTTGAGAAAGTTTGTTACATCAAAGAAGGAAAATTATACTCTAAATATAAAATGCAATACTTTGAAATACAACTAGCTGCTGGGAAACAATATCATACTAATCAAAAGAGAAAAGTTGTGAGATAACCTAGGGCTGGTAAAAAGAGGGAATTTTTTGAATGCTAGACTATGGAAACATAGATTGAAGAAGCCATTTTGATAGACAATGGAGTAAAAATAGATGTTGGGCCTCCATCCTCTCCTTTAACAAGAAGAATATTGTGGTTAAATATCAATAGAAGGCAATTCCTTTAGACCGATATCAAAAATTGAGTTAGAAGTTTCGTGAACTGACAATTGTAGACTTAGAAATAGTTTTAAAATTATATGTTTCCTAGACAAAAAGGGTTTAGAAGCTAAATTAAGAGAAAAAATATTTTTTCTCCATGATTCTAGATGTTATGGCTTGTAGGGAACTTTTACTTATGCTTTGTTTTTAGTAGAGTAGTATTTGATGCTCAAAATTCAAGCTGTGCAACATGGATTTTCATATGAATTTACTGATGTCCTAGACATTATAATTGTCTTTCATAAACAAAATGAACATGTACAATATTTTTTATGTGAGTTGTATATGCATAATTTCTTGTTTATGGAGAAGAGGGATGAAAACATTGTCCCATTTGTTGGATATGTTCAACTCCAAACCTTTATATCCTTTGCTCAGAACAAGATCAAGTGGTAGAAGGCTTCTAGTAATTTTGAGAAAAATGAGAGGAATTATGAATTATGGGTTAGAGGAGAACCCAAAAATACATTTTGTGCATTCCAAAAACATAATATATTCACTAGACAACCAAATATTCTTTCTACACTCAAAATTATTCATGTGAGAACTAATTGTAGGAAAAGAATACCTAAAATATATTTCAGAAGATGCAATCATAGGGGCTAAGTTGAGATGGATAAGATCCTGATGAGAAATTAAATATAGAGAGCCTTTCAACCTCCATAATTTCCAACAATTCCTTTCTAGGAATGATTCTTATACTACTATTGTGATGGAAGTGGGTGTCAACTAGATGGGATGCATATATCGTTTCCCTATGATATGGTGTCCTATATCACATTATCAGTATGATTATGAGATATTTGCACAAGGTGAGAATTGGATTTTCAAGAGATAAAAACTAGAGCTCGATTTAGATGTTTAGGGGAGGAAACTTATGAAGCCTATTCCTTGACTACTCTGCATGCCAATTATATGTTTGCTCGATAAGGAATAATTTCATGAGGACATGCAATCAGATCAGTTGGAGGGTGATGTTTGGCCTTGCAATTGCTTTATTTATTCTATTTAATTCCTTAGTTCTTATATCAATTTGTTTTCCTTTTTTATCCACATTTATATTCTTGTGCTCATTATGTTACACGTCATTTTGTCACTATTAGGAAAATGACTACCAATCTAGATCTCTCACTATCCAATGAAAGTGTACCAATAATTCCTCTTTAATGTTAGAAGCAAAACAATCACAAAGACACCAATAATCATGGATTACATTGCTCAAGAAACCTACGTTTAGGCACTTGCGTGGTTTCCTAGCCAATATCTGCATAATTTGAGTTTCCACCATTGAGGCATGCATAAATGTGCACTCTGTCTTCCACTAAAAATTGCGCAAATGACTTAACATGAGTAAAAATAAAAAGTAACTTGTAGAAGGATAACTGAAGGAACATTTCTCAACCAAAAGGCCTTGAGCCTCTACATACTTGGGCCTCATCCCTCTGTTCATGGAGCAAACTTCCTCCCTTTGTGGAACCCTAATCCCTCCTTTTGAGGATCTTATCCCTCGAGAAGAGGATCTCAAACCTCATCCTCTTGGCCTATAAATTCAACGTAGACTAGAGGGCTAGGGAGGACTTCTGAATGTAAAATTATGTTGTTGGAATAGGGCTGGAAAGCTTGTAACCTAAGGGGAGGATTAGAGAATTTTGGAAGGAGGCTTACATCATCAAGGCAAGGTTTTATTGCTTTTTCTTATTCTAATATTAATACAAGCAATTGTTTCTTTCCTAATTGCACTTTCCTTAATTCTATTTGCAAAGTTCCTTGATCTTTTGCATAATTTATAACTGAATGTGAGTTTAATCTTATGATATATACTATGTTGTAATTTTAATTTTCTTTGTGTTTTATATTTTTGTACATTATGCTTTTATGCCCTATTTGTTTCTGTTCATGCATATCTTCCTTTGAAGCAATAAGGAAAATATTTTGAAAGAAATGGAAGGAATTCCACAGGAATTTTGTAGAAAGGTAAGAGGCTCTTGCATATCTCATACTTCATACTTCAGTTGTGAATTAAGGAAAGACAACAATCACTTGTTTTGTTTGTTACCTGGTATCTTTGGAATCTAGGGAGATCACTCTTATCTACAATAGGGATTTGTCTACTATAACAAATTGGAGACCATACTGGGGATCGAACCTCGAATCTCTGGTTTCATAGACCAATACCTTGAAGTATTTCAAATTATCATATACCATAAGATTAAACTCACATTCAGTTATAAATTATGCAAAATATCAAGGAAATTTGCAAATAACATTAAGAGAAGTGCAATTAGGAAAGAAAAAATTGCTTGTATGAATATTAGAACAATAAGAAGCAATACCACCTTGCCTTGATGATGTAATCATCCTCCCAAAATTCTCCAATCCTCCCCTTAGGTGACAATATTTCCATCACTATTCCAACATCATAAGTTTACATTCAGAAGTCCTCCCTAGCCCTATGGTCTGTGTTGAATTTATAGGCTAAGGGGAGGAGGTTTGAGATCCTCTTCTCAAAGGATGAGATCCTTAAAAGGAGGGATTAGGGTTCCATAAGGAAGGAAGTTTTCTCCATGAAAATAGGGATGAGGCCCAAGTATGTAGAGGCCCAAGGCCTTTTGGTTGAGAAATGTTCCTTCAACAAGGCTTATGGAAAAGTACTTTTTTATTTTTACTCACGTTAAGTCATTTGTGTTGTTTTTAGTGGAAGACAAAGCACACATTTTTGCAGGCCTCAACGTTAGATAATGCGATTGTGCATATACTAGCTAGGAAACTAGGCAAGTGCCTAAAAGTAGGTTTCTTAAGAAATTTAATCCAAGTTTCTTGTTTTTGTTGGGATTGTTTTGATTCTAACATTGAAGGGGAATGCTTGGGACACTTTTGTCAGATAGTGAGAGATTCAAATTGGCAGTCATTTTCCTAATGGTGAAAAAATGACATCTAACAATTTCCCCCCTAAAGTGAAAAGTCAGAAAATATGTTTGAGGACTGAAGTGATTTAGCATGCCAAAGTTTAGATTAGAGACTATGGTTGAAGTCCTGAAACAAACAATCAAGGGTTACAATACAATATTCATATAATCAGCACTGAGGTAGGAATTCCCATACTCAGAGCAAAAGTATCTCAAAGAATCAATATGGAAATATACAAAGATCCACGTCAATATAGACACAATATGGATGCAACCCTTAAATATGGATCCATCTTTACAATCATGAATATTTAAAACACCACGTAGCCTGGATGGATGAAACTCGATCCAAGGGCTTGGTCTTCATCTTTATAGATCCATAGTATGAATCTAACCATGCCAGTGAATGTCTCGAAGCCAAACATGGTAGAGACAACATGATTATCGGTCAATCATGTGAACCATTAATAGGCATGAGAGAAACCACCAATAATGACAATGGTTCTCAAGGTACCCTAGTACAATATATGAAGTGTGATTAAATTTCTTGAATTCAGACACTCATAGAATCATTTAATAAAAGGTCAATGATGAGAACCTATCCTCAAAAGTGAGAAACCTGCCATTAAGGCATGCAGGCTCCAAGGTACTAAAGGAGGTTTCTAGATCAACTTCCTAGATAATGAGTTGAAGTCGATAGGAAGCAATATGTTGCAGAAGGGCCTAGGAAATGAAACTCACTTCAATTTTTGAAGAACAAATTTGAAGTAATTTAGGACTGACTCAGGGATGACTGACGCTATTGAAGGCTATGAATTGCAAAGTAATTTTAACTGAGTTTGGAATTCTCTTGAACATATCAATGACACGACATTTCAACTTGGAAACATTTGACTCAAAAATAAAACCCAAAACTGAACTGAATATTTTCAATGAGGTATGATTAGTTGATGAACAAATGGATTTCCCAACCCAGATACATAAGTGATGAAGTTTCATGTTCAAGAGCGACATAATTCCTTCTGTAATACAAAAAAAATGTTTGTTTTCAATTTCCCCCCACCATTACTGGAAAGTACCTCTTTATTTTTATGCGAGCATGAGGAGGACAACATGTACTTGTTCTATAAGCTCATCCTTCAGATGATTCCTTCGAAGTATTTTTAATGAACCCTAGGGAGGAGTATTTCAGTCTCGTCATTGATTGAAAAATACAACACTTTTTTCTTTTTATGAGTCCAGTGAAGGGGTAACTCAATGTCGTTTTCATATTTAAAGAGTTTGAAAATACACAAAAATAAAACTCATGTATCTCTTTCAATGTGAAATTTTAATGAGCCCATAAAAAGTAAATCTCAGTGTTTTTCATTTTTAGGGAGTTAGGTGAAAATCACAAGTAAACTCCAAAATGTTCTTTTTCATAGATTCAGTCTCTCAATCCTACAAAAGGGTAAAATAATGCAGGAGAGAACTCTTTTGACCTTGATTAGTCAAAGTATACCTTTTTTCGTAAATAATCTACGTGGTCCATAAAAGGGGTAAACTTATACCAAGTAGATGTATTTTCATTTATTTTAACAAGTTTGAAACAAACAAGCAAACTTGGTAGTCTTTTCATATTTCATGAGCCAGAAAAGAGCTTAAATGTAACTCCAAGGTTTTTCTTTTTTCATGATTTTTATTGAGTCTTAAAAAGTGATAAAAATGTACTCATATCACTGAATTTCAATTTAATTAATGAGAAGGAAAAGATATAAAGAACTCGACATTTTCATGTACATTTTATGATCATGAAAAGATAGCAAAAGAAGCTCGGGATTTTCATGAGTTTAATGAGTCTTTGAAAATAATAATTGAAATGGACTCAAGATAAGTTTCATTTTTATACAAGCTTGAAACAGAGAAGAACCATGCTTGAGAGTGGTTTCATTTTTACAAAATATTGAAACAAAGTAAAACTATGCTTGAGATAAGTTTTCATGCCCCCAACATAATGACTTAATTCTAGGCACATCATGGATCTCTGACTATTCGATGAAAGTGTTCCAAGAATTCCCCCGAAATGTTAGAAGCAAAAAAATCCCAAATACAACAAGAATACTGGATTACATTTCTCAAGAAACCTACTCTTAGGAACTTGCGTGGTTTCCTAGCCAATATTTGTGTAATTGTAGTTTCTATCATTTAGGCTTGTGCAAATGTGCGCTCTGTCTTCCACTAAAAACTGCGCAAATGATTTAATGTGAGTAAAAAAAAAATTTAATTTCCAGAAGCCTTGTTGAAGGAATATTTCTCAACCAAAATGCCTCAAGCCTCTGCATACTTGGGCCTCATCCCTCTGTTCATTGAGAAAACTTCCTCCCTTTTTGGAACCCTAATTGCTCCTTTTGAGGATCTTATCCCTTGAGAAGATGATCTCAAATCTCATCCTCTTAGCCTATAAATTCAACACAGACCACAAGGATAGGGATGAATTCTAAATGTAAACTTATGCTATTGGAATAGGGCTAGAAAGCTTGTCACCTAAGGGGAGGATTAGAGACTTTTGAGAGGAGGCTTACATCATCAAGGCAAGGTTGTATTGCTTCTTCTTGTTCTAAGATTAATACAAGCAACTATTTCTTTCCTAATTACACTTGTCTTAATGCAATTTGAAAAGTTCCTTGATTTTGTACATAATTTATAATTGAATGTGAGTTTAATCTTATGATATATGTTATATTGCAATTTTCATTTGCGTTGTGTTTCATCTTTCTCTATGCTATGCTTTTATGCCATGTTTGTTTATGTTCATCTAAATATTCCTTCAAAGAAACAAGGGAAATATTTTGAAAGCATCAGAAGGACTTCCACAGGCATTTCGTAGAAAGGTAAGAGAGTCCTGCATACCTCATACTTCATACTTCAGTTGTGAATTAAGGAAATGTAGCAGTCACTTGTTTTGTTTGTTACTAGATATTTTCAGAATCTAGGGAGACCACTCTTGTCTGCAAGAGGGATTTGTCTATGATCCAAACTTAAACTGAATGCAAAAAAATATAGATATAACCATAAATACCAAGATGCAACAAAAATAACACTTCATTTCATTAATATCAAAGAACTGAGAAGAGTTGTGGCGACTACATGCCTCTAAACTATGTTACAAGGAGGCTCAAAGGCCTTCTTATTATTTACCAAAAAGGGAAAACCCTAAACAACCAAAACCATAAACCTAGGAGATGGAACACCAAGAGTTTGTAGGCCTTGTTGGGGTTAGTTGGGCAACCTACTTCCTAGGGTCGTAACTTGGTCATATTATCTCCGTTTGGTGCGTACGATACCTCATTGGAAATATCTCTCTCAGTATTATAGGAGTTTTCACAGTCCCTTTCCCACAACCAAGGGCCTGCTGTGGGCCTCAAAAAAATGCCATTTAATCGGTCAAAACTGCTTTGGTAATTCAAGACACGAAAAAAGATTAAAATAGTAAATGTTTCTATAAACAAGGAAACTCATGAAACCAAATGCAGGTCTAGGTGGAATGGGTGGGTGGCCACCAATATCCACCTAGATCAGTCCTCCCTCCTTAGGAAGAAATGGTCCCCATTGTGTGGAGAGCCTCCATGAGGTGAGGAAATTTCTGTTGAACTCGGTCCCTAGTGAAGCACTTGCCTTTTTGAAGGAGTTGGCCTACTTTAACAACTCAATATAGATGGATCCTTTGTTGGAGAGTGTTCTTGATCTGTGTGTCCATGGTTTGATCAGTTGTGGCCTATTCCATGTAGTTTGGGTTTAACTCCATTGGTTTGAGTTGTTTTGAAATCTCAAATATGTCCATTAATGTTGGATAGTATGAATGAAGGCAATCCACATTGAACATTGGGTGCAGACTAAGGAATGATGGAATGATGAACTCAAAGGAATTATCCCCTACCACCTTGGTGATGGCGTACAATCCATATTGGAATAGGAGAAGCTTATGGTGGGGCCCAATGAAGCACTCCTTCTGCAAATGTAGCCAAACTTTGTTGCTCACCTGGAACTTTTGTGGCACCCAATGCTGATCACGTCTCTACTTGTACTTAGCATTGGATCTATCTAATATTCCATGGACCTATTGGAGGATGTGCTGAATGTGCTCAATGAAGCTGTTAGGCTTGTCATCTTTGGACTGGATAGGAGCCAAATCTTCCTGTGTAGTTGCAAATGGTATGGCCACATCAATGGGACATAGTGGGTGGAATCCCAATCCCACCTGAAAGTGGTTGTGACTAGTTGAGCTATGGAGAGTTGTGTTATAGTTGTGTTGGAAATAGGGGATGCTTTCATCCCATGTGCATGGATGCTTCGAGTTATACATGCACATAATGTGTATAATCATTTTGTTGACGACCTCTATTTGGACATCAATTTGGGGGTGGAAAGCCATGAACTTAATGAGCTTGGTATCTAGCATCGATCAAAGACTTGACCAAAATGTACTTAGGAAATTGCTATCTTGATTTGAGATAATGGACTGTGGGATCCCAAAGTGTACCCACAATCGTTCAAAGAAGAGCTTAGCAATGGTTGCTACTGTGATACTCTTCTTGCAGGCTGCTAGAATGGCCATCTTAGAGAATTTGTCAATGACCATGAAAAATTAGTTATTGCCATGCTTAGTAGAAGGAAGGCTCAACATGAAATACATGGAGATGGATTCCAAAGGCCGACTAAGAGTAGAAATAGGAGTATATAAGCCTTGATTCTTGATGGTTGGTTTGGAAATGGAGTATGTAGCGCAGGATCTTATGTACTTCCCAACATCCAGTTGAAGGTTTGACTAATAAAAATACTTCTTCAACACTGCCACTATTTTCTCTACCTCGAAATGTCCAATGATGTGACTGTAGTGTGCCTCCTAAATCATCTTGGAACACTTGCTTGAAGGAACACAAATGTGTCCCAGGTGGCATAACAATGCATCTTGGAGGTGAAAATTTGGAACTTTCTTACCTTCCAGGATCATCTTGTATGTGTTTCCAAATTCTGAATCTCTCTTGTAAAGATGCGGCCACCCTGAAGTCTCGTGCCCACAAGAGTTGAGCATTGTGATTAGCGCCATGATCGGCAGTCGGTTGAGGTAATCTACAACATTGTTGGTGATACCCTTCTTATAATTAATGTTCATTAGGGGCGTTTTAAGGTATAAAATGGGCCTCCTAAGGAAATTATAAAATAATAGGGGAAATACTAAAATAAGATTAGATTACATCATCAAATTTTAGAGGGAAAAAAAGAAAAAAACAAATTTTCAACTCATATTTTCGACTTATCTCCCTACGAGTTTACTCAAATTTCGGGAGGAAATACTCATTGGATGTGGAATTTGATTCCTCATCCAAGGAGTACCCATGTTACATACTTTCGATGGATCGTGCTACATGAAAAATGAAAAATACATGAGAAACGTAATTGCGATCACATTTTTCATGTATTTCTCATTTTTCATGTAGCAGGGTCCATCAAAAGTATGCAATATGGGTACTCCTTGGATGAGGAATTAAATTTTGCACCCAATGAGTATTCCTACTTTAAATTTGAGTAAAACCTTAGGGAGATAAATTGAAAATATGAGTTGAAAAAGTAGTTTTATTATTTTATTATTATTTAATCTTTTTACTTATTTACTCCAAAAATAGTGAATCATCCCCCATGGTTGACATCATCATCTTGAATCCTATTGGTTCTTATAAAGTTTATTTTGGTTGTACATTTTTCATAGGAGGCCTATTTTAGACCTCAAAATTCCCCTAATGCAAATGGAACTGTTGCATGTATGTGGACCATTTCTGATGACGATTGTTCTACAACTTCCCTCATGTCTATATAAAATACAGAGGTTGGTGGTATGTGTGGATGATTGTTTCCTTTCCTAGAATGTAATGCTTCCATTTTCAGCAGACCTACACAATGGAATACATCTCTTTGTCAGAGGTGGGATACTTTTAGACTGTGTCTAAAAGTTCCTCACTTTGATATGCCATTGGATAACACTGTTGAGTAAGAATTGCACTAATAACATAGTTAGTGGCATAACAATGCATCTTGGAGGTGAAAATTTGGAAATTTCTTACCTTCCAGGATCATCTTGTATGTGTTTCCAAATTCTGAATCTCTCTTGTAAAGATGCGGCCACCCTGAAGTCTCGTGCCCACAAGAGTTGAGCATAGTGATTAGCGCCATGATCGACAGTCGGCTGAGGTAATCTACAACATTGTTGGTGCTACCCTTCTTATAATTAATGCTCATTAGGGGCGTTTTAAGGTATAAAATGGGCCTCCTAAGGAAATTATAAAATAATAGGGGAAATACTAAAATAAGATTAGATTACATCATCAAATTTTAGAGGGAAAAAAGAAAAAAACAAATTTTCAACTCATATTTTCGACTTATCTCCCTACGAGTTTACTCAAATTTCGGGAGGAAATACTCATTGGATGTGGAATTTGATTCCTCATCCAAGGAGTACCCATGTTACATACTTTCTATGGATCGTGCTACATGAAAAATGAAAAATACATGAGAAACGTAATTGCGATCACATTTTTCATGTATTTCTCATTTTTCATGTAGCAGGGTCCATCAAAAGTATGCAATATGGGTACTCCTTGGATGAGGAATTAAATTTTGCACCCAATGAGTATTCCTACTTTAAATTTGAGTAAAACCTTAGGGAGATAAATTGAAAATATGAGTTGAAAAAGTAGTTTTATTATTTTATTATTATTTAATCTTTTTACTTATTTACTCCAAAAATAGTGAATCATCCCCCATGGTTGACATCATCATCTTGAATCCTATTGGTTCTTATAAAGTTTATTTTGGTTGTACATTTTTCTTAGGAGGCCTATTTTAGACCTCAAAATTCCGCTAATGCAAATGGAACTGTTGCAGGTATGTGGACCATTTCTGATGACGATTGTTCTACAACTTCCCTCATGTCTATATGAACTACAGAGGTTGGTGGTATGAGTGGATGATTGTTTCCTTCCCTAGAATGTAATGCTTCCATTTTCGGCAGACCTACACAATGGAATACATCTCTTTTTCAGAGGTGGGATACTTTTAGACTGTGTCTAAAAGTTCCTCACTTTGATATGCCATTGGATGACACTGTTGAGTAAGAATTGCACCAATAACATAGTTAGAGGCATCTGTCTCAATATCAAATGGTTGTCGCACGTCTAGTAATGTGAGAAATGGTACAGAGTAGAGGAAATGCTTCAACTTGAAAATGCCTTTTGTTGGGATTCAAACCAAAAGAAATTTTCTTTTGCTCCTCCCTTGGTGACTTGACTCAAATGCCAAGTGATATAAGAGAACCCTCACACGAACCTGTGGTAGAAGTTGGCAAGACCCTGAAAGTTGTGGAGCTCTATTATAGTGGCTGGGGCTAGCCAATATCAAATGACATGTATCTTGTTTGGGTCCACATGCACACCCAACTCATGAAAGATGTGCCCCAGATATTTAACTTGGGTCATACCAAAAGTGCATTTATCAAAATTAGCACACAACTTGTGTTTCCGCAGGGTTTTGGGTACCTGTTGAATATGGTGGAGGTGCTCTTCCTAACTCTGGTTGAAGATTAGGATGTCATCCAAATACACCACCACGAATGATTTGATGAAGCATCATAATATGTTTTCCATCAACCTCATGAAGTTTGCGAGGGAATTTGTCAACTTGAAAGGCATGAACAATGACTAAAAAAGGCACTCCTTGGATTTGAAGGAAGTCTTCCTCACATCGGAGGGTTCGATTGGTGCCTAGTGATAACTAGACTTCAAGTTAATCTTGCTGAAATATTTGGCTCCCTTGATCTGTTCCAAAAGGTCATCAATCCATGGGATTGGATACATATTCTAGATATTGATCTTGTTCAGTGCCCGATAGTCAATACAAAGTCTCCAAGTCCCATCCTTCTTCTGTACCAACACGATCGGGCTCCCACAAGGTGATGAACTTGGCCTAATGTGCCCTTTATACAACAACTCTTGAATTTGTCTCTGGATTTTATCATTCTCTAGAAGAAAGCGTCTATAGATTAGTTCATTGTGTAGCAACATGCCCGGGGTTAGATTGATGGAGTGCTTGACCTATTAGTGTAGAGGTACCCCTTTGGGTAAGGTGAATATGTCCCTATCCTCCTCCATGACCATGCCCATTTGCTGCTGCCATGTGAAGGAACCATGTCTAGAGGTCGCGGACACAATCTTCTTAATTCCTTGAGGGTGAATCGTAAAGAAAAAAAATCCCGGTCAAGGAAATGATCTTACTACATTGCTTCGCAGTGATCAAAGATATGGTGGTAGGCGATGCTACCTTTGGTATCTTGTACAAATTATTGCCCAAAGTAATAATAACAATGCGAGGCCTAGACTCATACGCAACATACTGCTTCCAAAAGTACGACTGGCCTAATAATACATCACAAACTTTAAGAAATGAAACATCACACAATACCTCATCTGTGAAGGGCTTAAGCGATAGGGAAGATGACACTTCTAGCTAACGTGAAGATCTCGTCCTTAGTGAAGCCACCCGATGGTGTATGAATATAGGTGTAATATGGTTGGTAGGCCCAATTTCTTCATGACCTCAGCTGAAATGAGGTTCTTTTGGCTCCCGCTGTTAATAATGAACTATAGTGGAGAACCCTTCACCCACATCTATGAATGGAAGAGGTGCTCCTCCTCCTCTAGATCTTTAGGCTTATCCTTCTATATCTTGGTGGTGGTAACAGTGGCACTAGGCTTTGCGTCAATAATTTTCTTCCCTTTGTCATTCCCCTTGTTGGGTTTTGACTTAGAGCCAAAACATGCATCTAATTTGGAAGCCTTCAGCTCAACCACCAGTGACTACATGCCCCATCACTCACTTGTGTTATGAGTGGGGCTCTTATGGTACTCACACCATTTTCCTGTATCCTTCTTTGTCTTTATGGTGTTGTTATTTTCTTGTGGCTTCGATAGGTGTCCAGGGTCACCCTGCCTTAACTTTGTCCTTTATTTTGGGGTTTGGGGGCTCCTTTCCCTTGCTTCAGATTCACAGATCCAAAGTTTTGATTCTTCTATTTAAATTTTTGCTTGATCTTGATAATGTATCGATAGGTAACGCTAAGTGAGGAGATGTCCAGGAACTCCATCTTGTCTTAGATGTACTTATATAAATAATTGCATTACTTTAGTACCAAATGTCGCTACGAATCCTTGATACCCAACTTCGTGTGAAGGGTATGAAAAATATTTGTGAACTATGGAATTCCTTAGTCCCTTCCCTAATGTATCATGGTCTAATTTATGTATTTATCCTCATAGATCTCGATAGGGTAATACTGTTCCTTGATGTAATCTCGAAAAGAATTCCAAGTGGGTGCTGAAAATAGTGAGGGTCCACTCTTGTCCCTCTTCTCACAGTAGGCTTCCCACCAATCCTTGACATGAGGGGCGACTTTGAGGAGTGCAGAAGCAACCTTTTCACGGTTGGAAAAATTATGAACCTAAAAATATCCTTCTAGAAGATTTAACCATTTATCTATGACATCCACATCTATCTGACCTTCAAATATGGGGATGTCAAAGTTAATTTGTACCTTAAAATGAGTGGCAATTCCAGAGTGGCTATTGCAAGAAGATGCATCGCCTGTGGGTAGCCGCTAAAGGATCTGGGAAAAGTTGTACATCATCGCATTCCTTTGTGACTCAAGGGCTTCTTCAAGCAATATTTTGAAAGGATCTCCTACTCCCTCGTCTTTGTTTTTTTCTGCCATGAGAGGCCGTGGGGGTTTGTGAGGATGGTCCTGCAAAGGTTCAACCAGTTCGAGCCCTAACTCCTTATACCTTGACCTCGTTGGGAACATGAAAAGAAAAACAAAGAATGATGATGACTCTTTCTCTCATCAAATGTTTCGTAAGAAAACTCATACGAAACAATATCTTCATGCTAATTCTCATCATTTCCCAGCTCAAAAGCTTTGTGTTCTCAACACGTTAGCGACTAGAGATTTAAGGGTTTCTGATGAAAACCATCTCAATGAACAGAAATCACATCTCCTAAGTGTTTTATTTAATAATGGGTATAGTAGACACCAATGTACTAAGGCTTTCCTCAGAGCTGGAAAAGGTCATAGGGATAAGAAAGATACCAAGGATCGATTTTATGGTGTTCATCTTCCTTTTATCCAAGGGACCACTGACAAGATTGTGAAGATCCTAAGGAAGCATAAGGTGGCTTCAACCTTTAGGCCTTTAAATACCATCCGGAGCTCCCTTAGATCTGTAAAAGACCAAGTCGACCCGAAGAATATGAAGGGTTTTTATATTATCCTATTCTCTTATGGGACTCCCTACATTGGTGAGACTGGTCACTCAATTAATCAAAGGATTCATGAGCATGCTTGATGTGATCCGCTCTTATACTTTGGCAGAGCATGTAGATAAATTTAAGCATCACATTTGCATTGAGGAGGCCCAAGTTGTTGTTAGGGTTAGTCATTTCCATCATTGTAAATTGAGTGAGGCCCTATAAATCGAAAAAATACCCAATTATTTGAATAGAGAGGATGACTGAATTATTGGTAGAAGTTGGGTCCCTGTGCTGTCCTCCTAGTTTTTTAGGTTTCTTTTTAGGATTTATTTTGTTTGTTTATTTATCTGTGTAGGTATCAATGTCCCTTTTATAGTATTTGTTGCTATTTTATTCTTCATTAGAGTTTATATTCTTGATCCTTCATGTTTTCTTAAGTATTTTATCATACCATTCGTTCTTAAATCATTTTAGTATTTTTGTTATTTGTTTAATGGGCCTCAACCTTGTATTTTATTGTTGACCTTGTTTTATTTATTGATTACTTTTCTTTGAATATATATATATATATTTGATTGTGTATATTTTTGTTTTTTTATTTATTTATTTTCTATTAATTTATTTTTTTTTTAGTTATTTTATTTCCATTAATTATTTTTATTATTATGTGTGTGTGTGTCTCGATCAGGGTCCTTGACTCCTTTTTAATTTTTGACTTTCCCTTTTTTGGAGTTGATCTGAATTTTTTATTCTTAGTTATATTTTCGGATTATTTCGATTAATAGTTTTTTAATAATATTTGATTTTTTAATAATTAATTAAATATTATTCAAAAACCTAGCCATTTATATAGTCATTGCTTAATAAAATTTGTTTCAATAAATTAATAAATTAATATCATACTTAAATATTATTGACTTTTGATATTTTGATTCTTGTTAGTTATATTTTTTCGATTATTTCCCATTAATATAAATTTTTTTAATAAATATGATTTATAAATAATTTAAAATTATTTTAAAAACTAGCCGTTTAATATAACCGTTACTTAATAATATTTGGTTTTAATAGATTAATAGATAAATATCATAATTTAATTATTATTTTTCAAAAATAACAGTTATTTGAAATTATGGTCTCTACATTGCTCTCTATTTAAGCGTTTTCCATGGTTTGCCTCTTCATTTGGTCCTGATAATGAACCACACTGGTTGGTTCGAAACGCGTTGGCCTAAAATTTCTCTTATGTGATTTCTACCGAAAGACTTTTCTCAATTCACTTGGATACCACTAATCCAAACTTAAACATGAACTCAACAGAATACACATATAATCATAAATACAGAGGTGCAATTGAAATAATACTTCATTTCATTAATATCAAAGAGTTGAAATATGCTTACATACAGAATGAAAATAGACTAGCTCAGGCAATGGTAGCTTATCTCTGAGAAGAGATGTGGTGGCTACATGCTTCAGAGTTGTGTTGCAATGAGGCTCAAGGGAATTTTTATTATTGAGCAACAAGAGAAAAACCTAAACAACCAAAACCCTAACCCCAGGAGTTGGAATGTGGGCCCCGTTAGGGTTAGTTGGGTAGCCAACTTCCCAGGTTGTAACTTGGTCATATTATTCCGTTTGGCACATACAATACCTCATTAGAAATATCTCTCTAATTACTACATGATTTGCTACAGGCCCCTGCATATGACTATGGGAATACTACAGACCTAAAAACAAAGTCGTTTAGGGGGGTAAAAAATGCTTCGAAAGTTTAAGTGCCGAAAGCTGAAAAAAATAGTAAATGTTGCTATAAAAAAGGAAATTGATGAAACCGAATGAAAGTCTAAGTGGCATAAGCAAGTGACCACCAATATCCACCTAGATAAATACGCTATAACACTTTATGATGTTGAACTTGGTAAAAGTTATTTATTTATGAAATTATGTTTTAATAAAAAACAGAATCAAAAGAGACACTACTACAAGTGTAGTCACTTTCGTGGTTCCTAGACAAATCCGGTAATAAAATTTTCATCAATAGTATGAATATCAAACTAGGGATATCATTGATAATATGCTACGAGTTAAAGTGAATGATTCAATACAAAGATATAACATAACTATAAAATCACAATAAATATTCGACAATTAAAATTCATTTAGTAAACAATCGATGCAAGGTTCCAGAGGTACACTCATGAAAATTCAACGTGCAAGTTGAAGACTAAAAACTTTAAATGCATAACTTTTAATTGCGAACATCATACTTTACTTTAAACACATAAAAAAATGATTCATTCATTAAATATGCATGCAACGTGTCATTCAGTCAATAATGGATCTGTGTAGAGAGTACGTGCAAATATTACAATATAAAAAATAAGTATTTATATCATCGACCCCCTCTAAGTGAGAAAAAGGGTCATTTATAAGTGTTTTAAAAAATAATGGCTCAATAGTAATTGTATCTCAAATTAACAAACATTTAAATTTAAATAACTTGAATTATAAAAGAAATTTCTATGAGCACCTCCTCATTTTAGTGGATAACATGGATGATTTTGGAATTTTTACGTGGCACCTGGTGACAAGCCCTTGGTTCCTGACATCTTAGATTTAGGTAATTGAGGAGTATTAAGTTCCACTTCAGCTAATTCTTCAAGTTGATTGGAGACTGACTACATGGGATGAATTTCATGCATGATGGATGCAACTTGCTCTATGGTGACATTCTAATTTAGATGTCTTTTGACTTTAGCAATCTTATCCTAGTCCACTAGTAATAACTATGGTACATTCCAGAATTTGGTTACCATCAGTTCATACTTGAGATGGTAGGCGGTTGTGGGAGGCTCTTTATTAGTTTATATATCCTAGCTACTATGTTGAAATCTCTGCATAAAACATTGATCACCAATTGAGGTGAAATAACCTCTCCATTAATAATAGACCAGCCACTTAGATTTTGTTGAGTGACTTTGAACTTTTTCTATAACTCTACATCCAATATTAACCAATTGTCTTTCTCCCAAAAGGAAGGGACTCCTTCCCAAATAGTTCCATTCATTTATGAATTTCTCGATTTCCTTTTTGGCCTTCTTGAATTATTCTTTCATGAGAAGCATACACTTTTTTTTTTTTCTTTTATCATGCACAAGGATAAAATACATTCATCCCTTTTAGGTAAATTCATGTCTGCAAGTGTCCCATCCTTGAGAGTATTGGTAAAATCTATAAGATGGTCAACATCTTTTAATCTCTCTTCAAGCACAAAAGAGATATTTCTAGCCTCTAGATTAGCAATTTTTATTACCGCCTTTTCATAATCTGTCAAGATCATGACATAGGAATGAACTATAGAAATATTTTGATTGATTTCCCTCCATATTTCTTCCTTAGCTTGAATGAGAACTTGTCTTCTTGTAGAAATTACCTTAATGACCTCCTGCAAGGACATGATTTCATTTTTCTTCTCCTTCAGGGTGTTTTGTATTTGTTCAATCATTTTATTTCTACATTGTACTTGTATGACCACCCTTTTTTTAGCTTGTATGACTTTTGGTTGTGAAGTCTTTGTCCACATTAATAAAGAAAATAGAACAAAGCTTGAGGCAAAATCAAAGCAATGTACTTTTATTTGATATGGTGTTAACGATTTTGGTTATCGCTTTTATGATTATGAAAAACACAAAATCATTAGGAGCAGAGATGTCATATTCAATGGAAAGGTTTTGTATAAGGATCAACGACAGGAAAAGAAACAGGGAAAAGAAAACAGAGAATACACAGTGCTTCAAGAGATCACAGAAAAAGTGATGGTGCCTGAAAATCATAATGATCAACAACCAAAACAAAAACCACAATAACAACAAGCACCTCAAACACCTGAAAGTGGTGTTTGAAGATCTACCAGGATAATTAGACCCCCTGAACAATACTCTCATTCATTATATTTGTATTGTTGATTGATTCTGGTGAACCAGAATGTTATGAAGAAGCAGTGCAGGTAGAAACCAGGAAGAAGTGGGAGCAAGCCATGAAAGAAGATATAGACTCCTTACCACATAAGTAGACTTGGGACTTAGTTAGGTTCCCTGCAGGTAAAACAACATTATAGAATAAATGGGTTTACAGGTTGAAGGAATAAGATGGAGGTAGACAAAAGTATAAAGCTAGACTTGTGCTAAAGGGGTTTGCACAGAAAAAGGGTATAGACTATGATGAGATATTTTCTCCTGTTGTTAAAATGACTTCAATCAAAACTATTTTAAGTCTAGCAGTAGCTGAATATTTGCATCTTAAGAAGTTAGATGTAAAGACAACTTTTCTCCATGGGGATTTGGAGGAAGAGATATATATGCAACAACCACAAGGATATGAGGTAAAAGGGAAGGAGAAACTAGTGTGCGGGTTGAAGAAGAGCTTGTATGGCTTAAAACAGGCTCCAAGGCAGTGGCATATAAAATTTGACAAGTTTATGTTTGAACAAGGTTATACTAGATGTCACTCTGATCATTGTGTTTATCTCAAAAGACAAAATGATGGCAGCTATATTATATTGTTATTGTATGTAGATGACATGCTTGTTGCAAGTTCTAACATGCAGGAAATAAATGTGCTCAAAAGAAAATTGGAAAACTCATTTGCAATGAAGGATTTGGGTGTTGCAAACAAATCCTTGGTATGAGAATAACTAGAGAAACAAAGAATCACAAATTAATATTGTTTCAAAGTGAGTACATAGAAAAGGTGTTGAAAAGGTTTAATATGCAGAATGCAAAACCAGTTAGTATACCTTTGGCTAGCCATTTCAAATTAATTAAGGAGGAGTGCCCCAAGACTCAAGAAGAAATGGCTCATATGTCTAAAGTTCCATATGCATCAGCAGTTGGAAGCTTAATGTATGCAATGGTCTGCACAAGGCCTAATATTACACATGTAGTGGAAGTTGTAAGCAGGTACATGAACAATCCAGGAAAAGAACATTGGATGGCAGTGAAATGGATTCTTAGGTATTTGATTGGTACCACAAATCAAGCATTATGATTTGGTGGTTAAAACATTGCTCTACAGGGATATGTTGATGTAGATATGGCGAGTGATAGAGATAACAGGAGGAGCACAATAGGGTATGTGTTTACCATGGGTGGTACAACTATTAGTTGGGTCTCAAAACTGCAAAGTTGTTGCTACAGAGACTAGTAAAGAAATGATTTGGTTACAAAGGTTTTTGGATGAATTGGGTAAGAAGCAAGAGTTGGGTAGGTTATACAGTGACAACTAGAGTGCCATACATCTTGCAAAGAACTTTGTGTTTCATTTCAAGACTAAACATATACAGCTCAGGTACCATTTCATATGGTCAGCGTTGGAAGATGGACAGTTGAAGCTGGAAAAGATACTCACTAGAAAAAATCCTGCAGATATGTTAACAAAGGTAGTAACCAGGGAGAAACTGAGAACCTGCTCAGTTTCAATTGGTCTTCAAGTATGATGAAGAAGATGAGAAACAACCAGGTCCAAAGTGGAGTCTTTGTCCAGCAAATGAAGTAGCGGTGGAGTTGCTATAATCAGTCTGCAAGTGGGAGATTGTTGGGTGTGGAGCCTGATTATCTTATTTATTTAGAGGTATTTCCACATTGGACCTGAGTTTGTAATGTAGCGGCAATGCCACCCGTAAAATATATGCTGTAGGGGGGTCTAGGGGGGTGACTATAACCTTTGGGAGCCCCCCCCTGGCGAGGGGATCGGGGGTAGTGCCGTTGAAGATAAAAATAGATGTAAAATTGCCTTGTAAAATGTTGTAATTTCATAGTCAATCTGGGCCACTCATTTGGTAGAGATATGATGGTAGAAGTTATGTTTAATTTATGTTTTTTTCCCTAGAAGGAAACCCCTCACTATATATGAAGGAATTGTATTGTGTCTATGTAGATCTGTATTCTGAGCGAGAAGAGAGAGGAGATTGAGCGAGAGAGAAGAGGGAATTACAACAGATCTATTGTAGGTTGTATCTCTTCAGTTTTCTGGATAATATAAAAGGAAGGGCTAGTTGTTTCTCCATGGACGTAGCCCAAATTGGGTGAACCACGTATATCTGTGTCTCTCTTGTCTTATGCATTTTCTGTTTTTATATTTCTGCAATATTTTATGTGTTCCATTTCTTTGTAACATATAATTTTCTAACACTACTTGGGTTTGACATGTTGGTCGTGGGCAGTTACTTTTAGAAATAAAAACTTTGCCTTTCCATGTTTTAAGAGTCAAGAGGTGACTATTCACTTTCGATGGTTTAAAGAGCTTGAAAGGACAAGTTTCTCGATGATATTTTCAAATCTAAAGAGTCAGAAAAGATCAAAATGACCACTCAGGTGACTCTAGGTAAAAATTAGTATCAATTAACCATGAACTGCAATATACACCTCAACAAATAAATTTACCAAGGACTTGACGTATGTGCAGGCAATCTCCTCGAATGCTTTGTTCGGTGTATCACATTTACAGGGTGGCAGACTCGGCTTCCTATGGATAAAGGTTTGCACCTATGGGGGTCTCCCTTTATATACGTGATGGTATGAGGAGCACAAATCCATGCTAGCACTATCTAATGCCTAAGCGAATGAAAGATACTAAGTTTTAAATATGCTAGAACACATCTCTAACCTAAACCACTAAGTATGAACGTTAATGTTTCAAATGCTCCTTAGATTATTTGATAGATTTTAAAGTTGATCTTGGAATCATGTTTCGATTTCAAGGCCTTAATGATGTTACCTGTTCCTAAAATGCAACTACATGATGAAGTGAAATCCTTTAATTCGATGAAATCTATCTATGTAAGGAAGAAGATCACCCAAATCATGCATCAAACAAGAAAACATGCATCGATTAAAATTTCCAATGCTAAATGAAAGACATGAAATCTAATCTTTCATTTCACAACAAATGCAGTGCCCAAAAATGATTTTAAGGTAAACTAACTTAAAATGAAATGATGATTTTTCTTTTTCATTTTAATGCAATCAATGTAATATAGTGAAAAAAGTAAAATAGAATGCAAGCAAGCCAACAAACATGAAAATCTCTTTCACATTAATTATTTGAAATGCAATAAACAGTGCTTTGAAAACTATGAAAAGATAAATAATTTCACTTTCGCTTTTCGAAACAAAAACTCAAAGAAAACACTTCCTTTCAGTTCAAATAGGACAATCAATTTATAATCTATTGCTTGTCAAATGAATCTTAAGATACTTTCATATTATCTACTCAATCCGACACTAATGAAACTAACTTAAGAGATAAGAACCAAAAGTGATTTGAAAAGGATGACCAATCACACAAATACTCTTTAACACAAGTAATTGATCTTTGATGAAGAGATCAATGAGTGGATGAAGGATCACATAGAATACCTAGAAAAACTAAAAGGCTAATCAAACTTCAAAAATAATCAAACCATGTTAAAGAAGTGATTGCAATCAGACAATAAAAGAGTCAACTAAGATCACACTGGTAAATAACTGGGAGAAGGAAAGAAGAACTGTAAACAAGAAGACAAACCCTAAATTTCTTTAACTTCTGCAATCATCCACTTGTGAAGAGAAAAGTAGTGATCATCGCTACTGTAATCAATAAATCTGTGATATCATCGCGAATGTCATGGCTAAAAATGTGATGGGCAAGAAAAAAAAGAAAAAACACAAAAATATTCAAGAACAACTCAAATAAACAAACTTCAAGCATCTACTAAAGAGTGAGATTGACTACAGACAAGAAATTCAGTCTAAAAATGAATGATTGATCAAACTCGTCAAAAGACAAGGTGAAGAAACAGAAGGAAAGGATCATAGGCTCCCCAGTGGAGTTTCCATTTTGTTGAAAAGTTTAATCCTCTCTACGGACAGAGACGATCCCTATAGCTCAATGAGTGGGTCTAGAAATTGAAGTGACAATCAACTAGACATATTCATAGGAAAAAATTGAAAAGAAGAACGAAAGAGATGACCTACCTCATTCTAATGCTATTCTAATTTCGTTTGTTGAGGGCCTCAAACTACTTATGTCATGGACTTGTTCCTACTTCATTTAGTTTTTATGTAACTACACAAGTGATTGAGAGACAACAAAGCATACCAAAACCAATAGAAAATCCAATAACAACCTGCTTAATTGATCAAGGAATGTCAAGCTAAATAATACATGAACATATATATTTTGGGAAGATGAACCGGCAATTGTATATTATTAGGAAATAAATGGAAGCTTATAACCAAATCCTTGATGTTTAAAGGCTCTCCTTGAGTGGTAATCCAAGTTCAATCCAAGAACTCTCCAAGCACTCCTTCTCCAAGTCAAATGAATAGCCTTAGGCATAATCTCAGCATAAGGGTGAAAATAGATATAGACCAACCATTTTGGAATGATAGAGGATGAATTTATAGACTGGGAAAGGGAGTTAGGACTTCTCCAAAGATAGTATTAGGCCCTCATCCAAAGGAGGTATCTCATAGGGATAAGATAAAAAGGCCAAGTTGGGAGGATTTGACCTCATCTATGCAAAACAACCTCCAGCTCGTCACTCTAGAAGCTTCTAGATCACGAAGCTTCTCATCCTCTTTGGGAAAATTACCTATTTGGGATCAACATGGGTATGCAAGGGAATAGAGTGATGCCATCACTGGCTAAGTACGATGCAACAAGCGACCATCGCGGTTTTACGCCTCATAAGGGAGATGACTCTCATTTTAGGGTTTTAAGAGCTATTTCTTTAGGGAAAGCTCAAGGTATTTTCCAATCAAAGTCTTAGGAGGGATATGAGATGTATACATGAATGAGTATACTGTATAATGGTCATTTTTTGGGCACTTTGGGGTATGTCACAAGGAATTGTAGGAGGCGTGATAAAATACTCTGTAACATCCCCGACAGTTAATGTCAAATTCAAAAATGAATGTGTCTAGATCTTTAGAAGAAATACCATGAAATTAGGTAATTCTTTCAAAGGAATTGGATTCAAAGGTGCATCACCTTTGATATCTCCAAGTGGGAATCTGATCGAAGAAATTATGGGAGCGATGAATATCTTCCAATATTCACTTGGAATCTCGACAGGTTCTGGATCTGGTTGTTCTATAATAGGAAATTGAGGTAGCTTAGAAACACTTCCTTGATCTAATGGTGCAGAGAATTCCCCTAGGTATTCTTCTTCTGAACTTATGATATTCAGTTCCTTATATTCTCTTCTTGCTACTTCTTCTTCCTAAAATTTCACTTCCACTATTGGGGGAGGTTCCGGGTAAAACTAACTACCCTCCAGATCTCGTATGAGATATCACCCTAATCACAACTCGCGATGATGCTCCTAACCCATCTTTTGAAATGATATCTTGGATGTAGGTAATTCTGCCTAGATCTCTCCCTCTTCTTTTTGGGGGTCTTCCTCTGCCCCTTTTATTTGTGTCTCTGTTCATGCAATCAAAAAATAAAAGGAAAACATTCATGCAAATTGAAAGCTTGGGACCTCGAGTAGGGTAAGAACTTCCCTCCCCAAGATGAGAGAACAGCCCTTAAAAATAAAGCAAAACAAAGAAAAACAAACCAATCAAAAAATCTAAGCTCAGGACTTGAAACGAGGTGAAATAAAAACTTCCCTTCCCAAGACGAGAGAGTGGTTCCTATGAAAAAGAAAATAAAACAATCTAATGCTCAAGACCTAGAGCAAGGTGAAAAATTCCCTTCCTAGCATAGGAGATCAATCCTATGGTCAATATTGGTCGTACTTTCACACCTTTGGTAGCCTCCCCTGCAACGGCACCAAAATGTTGGTGTTCAGATATGAATCATGCAATTCACCCAACTCCACATTAATTGTCAACTAGAGGCTTGACTGGTAATTTCAAGGCTATCATGCAAGGTATATGCAAGCCACATTTTCCCTACCTAGCATTGAACATCCAATTATAAACTTAACAATGTGTAACAACAAGCAATAAATGTAACAACAATAAGAGTAACAAAAAGTTAAGACTCACAACAACACACTGATAAATCATTCACATTAACAAATAACTCAACATAAATAAACCTATACACACATATAATCCAATAGCACCTGGTCAGGAGAGTGGACCCAACTTCCTGATCAGGGCTGTGGCAAGATGAAGAAGTCATGAGATGATCAGAAGATTAGAATTTCATTAATCAAAGGGCATTAAAAAAGTATGTTGTTACAGAATCAAAGTTAAAATATTTCTCTTGTGATCATAATGAATGGCTTTCACAACCCCGTAACTCTACTTATACAATTGATTAAACATTAACAATCCCTAGAATTACGACAATTGTCTGCCTACAATTATATAGCAGTTTCCAAGTTGAAACATAATATAAAGATAGCATGTGTTAGTTGATATATTTATCCACTGTTGCAGCTAATGCCCAAGGATAGAGCTACCAGCTTGATGGTCACCATTTGTTGAACCACATTTTTAGTCATCATTCCTCCAAATATGCAAGAATAATCGAATTATCAAGCCGCTTAGGAAATAATCCCCTATGACTATGCTTCATTGATTAATAATTTACAAAGACATGACAAGAGGCATACCTGTGTTGTTTAGAATATAAATCGACCAACAATAGTATGAAATGGGTATAGGAAAGGGCTAAAAAGGTGGGTAAAAGGTATGCAAATTTAGCAACCAACTCCTACATATGCCCAATCATCAACCATGATTAGCTTCTAGTACAACCATAAAAAAAATGTTGGAGGGAATGACATATGTTTCCCACCTCCATGACAAGGGATTAGCTCACCCGATCTAAGTAATCGTGGATCTCTGGGCGCTTGTGCATCCACCTCTAACCACTGATAGTGAAACAATGGCACATGTTCTAGGAAGAGCGTCACCAAAATGGATCCAAAAATAAATTGTTTTAGACTCCCTGACTTGCACTTGGTAAGTTGGCACTTCATGCACACCAAAAAAACCTCACTCCAATTGAAAACCATGGGATTCTGACACTCGATTGCATATTGGAAATGAGATTTTGTTGCCTCATGGAACGCTTGAGCCCTAACTATTTGGGTCATAATATGTAGGATTGTTCGCAGTAGGAGATTTGTGATGATCTTTATGTCAATTTTCCCAATTTGGGTCTTTCGGTCCCTGGAAAATGCCTCGCAATGAGCATATCCATGCTCTCTCCTCTAGTGTGTGATCTGAACAACTGAACCCGTTGTCCCTTTCTAGACAACTTGGTAATGAAATAAGTGTCGGCAACATCTATTTCGAGTTCTTGATCCCAAATCATGAATATTTGGCGATCCACATCCCATAAGCTGATTAGATGCTATAATAACTCGGGCTAGGATCTAATCCCAAGAATCCTAAAGAACTTGAGCAACCCACATGCTCGTAGGGCATCAACACAATATTGATCCTCAGTAGCTTGATGATCTTCAGCTTCATGTCCCCTTTATTTCCATTCAACCAACATTTTGGAGTGATTATCCTATGGAAAATCAATAAAACAACATTCATGAGATTCCATGGAGGGAAAATCCAAGATAAACTATTTAACATGGGGATTCCACAAAGAAAAAATATCGCAGCGCCAACACAACTGTTTATGAATTTTCTCATGTTGCCAGCGCGAGGGCCTAATTGACCATAGGGTGAGCAATGTGAGTTAGATGGGTAAAACTTGCGTTGGTCACCATCGATATAAAATCTTTGAAAGTCCTCCTTGTAGCCTAATCTATGGATGAAAATGCATGAAATGAGTACCAAAATGAAGGGAAGGGACAAATCTCTTACCTACAATAGGCGACTTGGAAAATGGTGTTTGGGATTGATCATGCTCCTTGCCTAAAAATTAAAGTAAAATGAGGTAAAAATGCTCTCACAATTGAAAATTGGTAAAATGGTAAAAAAGATTTACTTTTTTCCCTATTTATAAGTTTTAAATAATATTTTTACCAAATTAAGGCATATTTCACTCATTTTTTAATAGTTTTCCTCGAAATCGGTAATGTGTGTTTCCTTGTGCAGCGACAGGTCATATATTCTTGGTGACAACAATTTAGCTTGACTGATTCAACAAGTTTCATTTAATCACTTTTTAGGACTCGTAAAACATAAACGAAAAAGTGACCCTCTGGAGTCATATTTAAGCTCTTTTCTGACTCTTAGGAAATGAAAATATTGTCAAGTACTCGTTATTTCAAGCTCATTAAAGTAAATGAAATGATGTCTACTCAGTATAAGTTTAACCCTTTTCTAGACTGACATAGACTATTGTACGAAAAAGGAACACCTTAGTCAAACAGAGGTTCTCTTGGATATATTTTTCTACCTTTTCGGGTTCAAGAGACGATTTACGAAAAGGAACCTTTGGATTTTTCTTTTTCTCTTCTTTTTCAAACTCTCTAAACATGAAAAAGATGTCAAGTTTCACCTTTTTCAAACTCGTAAAACACAAGTGACGCAGGACTTGTCACCTTCACGAGACTGAGATTCTCCTTCCTAGGGCTCATAAAAATTACTAGGATGGATTCATCCAAAGGATGAACTTATATGGAAATAATATGCTATCCCCTTCAAGCTTTTTATAAAAAATATATAGGGTACTCACCAGAAATGGTGGGGGAAAAGTGAAAGGGATCATCTCTTCTATTCTGTAAAGGCGACATGTCGCTCTTGAACATGACACTCATCTATTGCTCGTGTCAAGTTTGGGACATCCTATGATCGAGGTGGATGTTGGTGGCAACCCACCTATCCCACTTGGACCCTCACAACTATCTCTTTCAGTTTTTTAGTTTCCTTAATTGTAGCACAATTTACTATTTTTAGCAGTTTTTCCGGTCCTGAACTTCCGGAGTCGCTTTGAGGCCCTAAACGATGTTTTTTGGAAAAATTGTCAACAACACGGGTCCATCAACCATCTTTCCCTTCCCAAAGTTGTAGTCCTTAGATAGATATTTCTAACAAGCTATTGTGCGAGTTATACAGAGATTGTATGCCAAAGTTACGACCCTGGGAAGTTGATGTACCAATTTACCCAAACAGGGCCCATAGTTTGGCGTTTCATCTCCTAGGCTTAGGTTTTTGGATTTTTAGGGTTTTCCATTGTCTCTGAATAATAAATAGGCCTTTGAGCCTCATTGTAACACAATTTAGAGGCATGTAGCTGCCACATCGCTTCTCAGAGATAAGCTACCATCGCCCTAGTTAGTTTATTTCCATTTCTGCTTGTAAGCATATTTCAGTTTTTTACATTAATGAATTAAATTTTAATTTCTATTACATCTCTATATTTATGGTTATAATTGTAATTTGTTGCATTCCTGTTTAAATTAGGATTAGTGGTATCAGAGCGATCTGCTCTTTCTTTGTTTTCTTTGCATGTCCCCAATGAGGTCGGGATATAAGGATTTAGGGCTTGAACTGGTCAAACCTTTGCAAGACTAGCCTTGCAAATCACGATGACCTCCCATGGCAGATGAAAAGAAAGATGAGTGTGTAGGAGATCCTATCAAAATCTTGCTCGAAGAAGCCCTCGAGAAACAAAGGAATTCTATGATGGAAAACTTTGCCCAGATCCTTCAGCAACTACCCAAAGGGGACACATTGGCTTCCAACAGGTATTCTGGAAATGCCACACCCTCTAAAGTACAAGTTAATTTTGAAACCCCCATATTCGAGGGTCAAATAGATGCAAATGCCGTATATAAATGGTTAAATCTGCTAGAAGGGAATTTTTATGTTCATGATTTTTCCAGTCGAGAAAAGATTATTTTCACTCTTCTCAAAGCAGCCCCCCATGTCAAGGATTGGTGGGAAACCTACTGTGAGTAGAAGGATGAAATTACAGGCTCATTATTTTTAGCTACACCCACTTGGAATTCATTCCGGGATGCCATCAAGGAGCAGTATTACCCTGTCAAAAGTTATGAGGACAAATACATAAAGTGGACCAAGTTGTGGCATGGAAGGGACCAAGATGTGCCGAAGTTCACAAACATTTTTCATACCCTTTGCACATAGTTGGGTATCAAGGACTCTGAGCTACATTTGGTACTCAAATATGCAGCTGCCTACATAGATACATCCAAGATGAGATGGATTTCTTTAACATCTCCTCGTTTGGCACAACATACTGATACGCTGTCAAAATCGAGCAGGAGTATAAACAAAATAAGTGAGAATTTTGATCTGCGAATCCGAAGAACAAAGGACAAAGCCAAGGTGGGGTGACCCAAGACAACCCATCGAAGCCACAAGAAAATAACAACACCATGAAGTCAAAGAATGACATAGGAAAGTGGTATGAGTTCCATAACAAACCCACTCACAACACGAGTGTCGGACCTAGAAATCATTGGTGGCTGAGTTGAAGGCTTCAGAATTAGATGCATGTTCCGACCTTGAGTTAGAACCTAACAAGGGGAATGGCAAAGGGAAGCAAATCATTGATGTGGAGCCTAGCAACACTATTGCCACCACCAAGGTCTAGAAGAATGAGGCTGAAGATCCAGAGGAGGGAGATCATATTTTCCACTCATAGATGTGGGTGAAGGGTTTACCACTACAATTCATTGTCAATAGTGGCAACCAAAATAACCTCATTTTAGTAGAGGTCGTGAAGTGGTTGGGCCTACTGACTACACCATCGGGTGGCTTCACCAAGGACGAGATCTCTGATTCCGCCAGCAGTGCCACGTTCCCTATAGCATCAAGCCCTTCACAGATAGGGTATTAGGTGATGTTGCACCTCTTGATGTTTGTGATGTACTATTAGGCCAACCATACTTATGAAGGTGACATGTTGTGTATGAGTCAAGGCCTAGTGCTATTATTATTTCTTTGGATAATTCATTATACAAGATATCGGAGGCAGCCCCACCTACTACCACCTCTTTGATCACTACTAAGAAATGTAACAAGCTCATCTCCCAGACTAGGAAATTCATTTTTTGTCTGGTTCACTTCCAATGTAAGGGGAAGATCTTCGCCACATCCATGACCCCCATGAAGGGTTCCTCCACACAGTAGCAAAAACATATGGATATGGTCATGAAAGCAGACAGGAACATCTTCTCCTCACCCATAGGGACACTGTTGCACTATCAGGTCAACCATTCATTTGACCTGACTCCTAGAGAACCTCTACTTAGCAGCGACATGTTCAACATCAGGTACCACATAAGTTTCAAGTGGGCAACAAAGTCTGGTTGCATCTGTAGAAAGAACGCCTTATAAGAGCCAGTACCAAGGTTGTGGGAAACAATGCTTTGGATCACAACATTCCTCCATTCCTTCACTTGCACCGAGTCTTCAATGTGTATCACCCTCGACCATGCTTCCCACCATTACTAGACACAACAGAGGTTGTAAAACAACTCACCAGGGACCAAGTTCAACAGAAGTTTCCTCATCTCATGGAGGAACTCAACACAATGGGGACCATTGCTTCCTAAGGGGGGAGGAATAATCCAGGTGGATGTTGGTGGCCTCCCCCCTATCCCAATTGGACTCCCACAACTGTCTCATTCAGTTTTTCAGTTTCCTTAATTGTAGCACAATTTACTATTTTTAGTAGTTGTTCGGGTCTTGAACTTTCGGAGTTGTTTTGAGGCCCTAAAAGACATTTTTTGGGAAAATTGGGAGCAACATGGGACCGTGGTCTAATGCTTCTCTTCTTAAAGTTATATTCCTCGAATATATCTTTCTAACAAGCTATTGTGCATGTCAAATGGAGATCTTATGCCAAAGTTACGACCTGGGGAAGTTGATGTACCAATTTACACAAACAGGGCTCACAATTTGTCGTTTCATCTCCTAGGGTTAGGTTTTTGGATGTTTAGGGTTTTTCATTATCTCTCAATAATAAATAGGCCTTTGAGCCTCATCGTAACACATTTCAGAGGCATGTAGCTGCCACATCTCTTCTCAGAGATAAGCTATCATCGCCCTAGCTAGTTTTTTTCCATCTCTGCTTGTAAGCATATTTCAGTATTTTACATTAATGAAATGAAGTATTATTTTTACTACATCTCTATATTTATGGTTATATCTGTAATTTGTTGCATTCTTTTTTAAATTTGGATCATCCTCACTTAGTCACTTGCCTTCTTGGGTTTGGGAAATCCATTTTTCCTCTCATCTGATTATAAAATTTCGTCATCATGACCTCTGATCCTATGTTCATTCAAATGTTGCCAAACGCCAGAGTCGTGTCACCAATGTGTTCAAGAGAAGTCCTATCTTCATTTCTTTACTGCTTATACATTGACTGACTTTCTGCTACAACCCTGGATCACACTTATCTACTCTACTACATCCTTTTGTTTCGTGTCGATGATGTGGGATTCATTATGGTCCTCCTTCGACGGATCAATTCCTGTTGAATTTGGCTCATTATCCGGGAAAATGATCTAGAAACTCCCTTCCAATACCTTAGAGCTTGCATGCCTCAATGGCAATTTCTTCGCATTCAATGACAAGTTTACATCATTAACCTTTGATTGGATGATTCCACAGGTGTTCGAATTTAAATTCACTCTTCACATTCATGGATTGTGCTGATTGTACCTTGAGATCTATTGTCATTATTGGTGGTTTCTCTCATGCCTGTTAATGGTTTACACCATTGACCAATAATTGGGTGGTTTTCTATCATGTTCGACTTTGACACATCTATTCACATGTTATAATTCATACATAGATTGAGTAGAGAGGGAGTGCAAGACCCTGGATTATTTTTTATAAAATCCAAGTTGCGTGGATTTATGAGTTATTCATGATTGTACACATGTTTCCTTTGGACGGATCATTGCGACCATACCGTGGGTCCATATTCATGATCCCTTTTATTCAGATGATTGCAACCATACTAAGGATCCATACACATGATCCCTTCTATTCAGATGGTTGTGTCCATACTATAGATTCATGTATTATTAGAGGCTTATTCATGTATCATTAGGCATGATCATCAAAGCTGTTAGATATGTATATGTATATGTATATGCTTGATTTGCAAGTCTCCTGACGGTGTTGTTCTTGTCCTTGCACTGACTTGTAATGCATCTTAGCCATCACTCCTTGTTCTGCCTTCATTCTTTAGGGGGCATCTGTTACACAATATTTTGTCACACCTACCATTCACTTCCTGTTCCTTATATCGAAGTGCCAAAACATTGATAACTGTGCAACATATCCATTATGTTACACAGACCAAAACCTCCCTGATGAGTCAAAGGAAAGCTTCCCTAAATCCATTCTGAAGAAGGTTAACTAAAAACCTAAATCTTAGCATCAACACGTTTTGCTACACTGCTTGTCCATGCTGATGGAAGGTTGCACAATTCTACCCTAGTGTTGCCAACACAAGTTTTTAAATGAAAACCCATAGTGAATCTATTTTGGGAGGTTTTCTCAAACTGTAGGAGAAGCTTTGTATGCTAGAACCTTTGAGAACAAAGAGCTGGACATTGGTTGTTGTTGATATGGTCAAGCTCTCCCATTTGGACCTATTGATCTTATCATCATGGGCTTTCACCTTGAGATGTGGATCTTCCTCCCTCCTGTGTGGATCCCTAACTGCCTCTCCCTTCCTATAAATTCACTCCCTTCCATTCCCAAATGGTTGGTCATTGATTGTTGCATCCCTATGCTGAGATTATGCCTACATGCTACCTATTCTAGCTTGGAAAAGGAGTGCTTGAAGAGTCTTTTCTTGGACTTGGACATCCACCAAAAGGAGGTCTCCAACATCAAGGCATAGGTTTTATGCTTCCCTTTTTAGCTTATTAATATATACATTTGATGTTCACTTTCCATAGTTGTGTAACTTTTTATTCTTTTAGCTTAGTACTCCTTGATCTATTAAGTAGTTTATGTTTGATGTATGCCATATATGCTCCTGTACCTTGCATAGTTATTTGACCTTCCTTGCAGGTACTTAGACATGAAGAATAAGTAAGGAGTGAGGCATGGAGAGAAAGAATCAAAGTCATCTCCAAAATAATTGAGCGATTAGCATCAGAGCAAGGTAGGCCACTCTCTCTCTACATTTGTTAAACATAGGCTAGGAAAGTGTATGTTAGTTTGTTTAGTTTGTTTCTAGACCCACTCATTGGGATAGAGGAATCACCTCTATCCACAGAGGAGATTTACCTACAAAAAAATGAGCAGAGAAAAGGAAGAGAGAAAAGAAGAGGTTGAAGGAAGCAGAAAGGAAGTTGCAGGAAACAAAGAAGAAGCTGAAAGAAGAGCAGGAGCTAAGAAGGAGAGATATAGAAGAGAAGAAGAAACAATAACAAGAAGAAGGGCAAGGTGTGATCATAGAGAAAGTTGTGCCAATAAATGTAGAAGAGTCAGAACAACCAGAAGATGAAGAAGGGGGTGAGAATTTGCTGGACCAGGAACTTGCTCAGTAGATTGAGAAAATGGTTGAAGATATGGACATGGAGTTGGTAGAGGAGCCACAATACCACGATACCAACCTCATGCCAAGAGAATTTGAGGTCGCTCCATGGTCTTAACCATCTCCAATATCAGAACTAGTCCCGAGCGAGCATGGAAAGGTTGTACTCCTTGATGTTTATTTGATGATGAATGTGTACAATATATACTTTGACGAGTTGCAGAAATATATTGTACACATGTGGAGAAATAATTTCCTGGATGATCATGCATCACCTACATTTATTAAGGAAAGGGTGATAGTTTCAAATATTAGAAAGCATCTAGCTTCCATGGTCAATGTGTTGTGAAACTAGCTTCAAGAAAGATAGAAAAGATAGATCAATACCTTAGAATTCAGCCTCTTCGAGGGGGCAACCTCCTTTACATTACATAAATGAACAATTCTTGGATGATACAAATGACAAAACCTCCTTTCTATATTTAGGAGTCTAAGGAGTCACAATATAAACCAGCTGACCTAACAATAATAATATAAAGCCACAAAAATAACAATAGAGGGATTCTATGGGGCACAGTAATAACAATATGGGGGCAATAGGGGCACAACAATATTAATAAAGGGTATAACTACAATAGTAATGGGGTAATCACTAGTATTATAGGGACCCAACATGCCCCTCACCTTCAAAAAAGTGT
>APFE031695145.1:35838-57491 GCA_000404065.3 Pinus taeda | reverse complement strand
AATGGTTTGAAAATGGAATTCATCAAACCTTGAAATGTTGAAGGTGCATTGGTAAGGCCAAAAGGCATGACCAAAAATTCATTATGACCCTCATGAGTTCTAAATGTTGTTTTCGGAATGTCTTCAGTCTTCATTTTGATTTGATGATATCCTGAACGAAGATCCAACTTGGTGAAGTAAATTGATCCAGTAATTCATCAGTGACAGGAATGGGAAACTTATCTTTAATAGTGAGCTTGTTGAGCTCCCTATAATCTAGACACATGTGCCATGATCCATCCTTCTTGTGCACCAATACTACTGGAGCAAAGAAAGAACTTTGACTCGGTTGAATTATACCAGCCTCTAGCATTCCTACAACCATACGTTCAATTTCACTCTTTTGGGCATAGTGATATCTGTACGGCCTGATGTTTGGAGGAACACTTCTTGGAATCAGATGAATAGCATGATCATGATCACGAATAGGTGGGAGACCTTTGGGAGTCTCAAATACCTTGGAATGATTGTCCAAGAATTTTTGGAGATCTGGAGAAATAGATGATTCCGATGTGGAAACATCTAGCGAACATAATTGTGCAATTACACCTCCTTGTTCCTTTTTTAGAAGCTTTGTTATACCATTAGAGCTGATTTTCTTTCCTAGTTTCCCTGCAATACCCCTTAATTCAACTTCCCTTCCTTCCGCAAAAAAATTGATTAAAAGTTCTTGAAAATTAAAAGCTATTGTACCCAGGGATTGTAGCCATTGGACTCCTAGTACAACATCAGCAACTCCCATTGGAATGGAAAGCATTGGGCTAGTCAATACATATTCTCCCATGGATAGCTTGATATTATGGCACTTTCCAGAGCTATATATTGTTCCTCCATTTGCAATCATCACATGACACTCTGGTGCTAGATATAGGAAGCAATTCAATTCTTTTGCTACCTTACTATGAATAAAATTATGGGTGCTTCCTGAATCAATCAACACTATTACCTTTTTCTTCTTGATTTGTCCTTCTATCTTGATGGTTTGAGGAGTGGTAATTCCAGCCAATGCATTACAAGATATGGTCGGATTCATTTCTTCTTTACCTAGGCTTTGTTCTTGGAGTATATCCTCTTCTTTTGACCTTTCTTGCTCCTTTTCTTCTTCCTCTTCACAATCTATGTAGAATAATTTCTTCTCAGCACACTATGACCTTTAGTGTATTTGCTATCACAACTGTAACAAAGCCCTTTTGCTCTTTTTTCTTCCAATTGTTGTGGTGTCAACCTTATAGGTTGTGGAAGACTAGGGGCAACAACACTTCGTCTTTATAGTTGTGAGTGGTATGCTTCCTGGTTGCCATAATTTTGCTTTCCATTTTTCTTGCTAACCTTGAATGCCTTCTCTAATGAATTAGGTTCCCAAAGGCGAACATCATGTTGGATATTACCCTTTAAAGACCCTATGAACACATCAATCCTATGCTCCTCTGGAATATCTTTTACCCTTATGTTCAATTTTTGGAACTCCTCAATGTGCTCCATTATTGGACCCTTTTGTTTGAGACTTATCAATTGGCTAAAAAAAGTGTTGCTTTTTGTATCCTCATAATGTGCCATAAATTCTTCGGTAAAAATTGCCCAAGTGATAAATTGTTTACGAGAGCAAAGCCATTGATACCATACAAACTGATTTGGTTCCAAATATAAAGTTGCCAAACGTACCTTTTGTGTGTTTTGCACATTATTGAGATCGAAAAATTGCTCCATCTGTAATATCCATGTTGCGGGATCCTTGCCATCAAACTTCCTCATATCGATTTTTGGAATATGGTGGGTCTTTAACCCCACATTAGAGTCTATGATATCATGATTAAAATTCTTTTGTTCGCATCATGAGTTTCCTTTACTACCTTTTCACCATTAGTAAGTATTTCTTGTAGAAAATTTGTCAAATCTGTCTTCAAATCTGCCATTCCTGTCTTCAAATTTGTGTTCAAATCTATCTTCAAATTGTCCATCTTGGCTTCCATGCCATTCATCTTAGCTTCCACGCCATTTATCTTAGCTTCTGTTAACGTTTGTGAGAGTGACATTTGTTGCACTTGTTCTTGTAATTTTGATATATCATGTAGCATTTATTCCTCTTCTTCATGAGTCATGCTAGAGCTTTCAGGTTCCTTACTATGTGTTTGCATTTTCTTTCCTCAGGGCATCGGTTACTGATAATAATGCTCTACTAGCCCTTTGAATTCCTTCAAAATAAATTTTCAAACCAATCTTAAGCAAAAATTTGAAAGAATCTACACATTTGTTTTCACTTTGTAGGAGCTCGATATGGCCTCTGATGTATCTCTATACTTTGAGAACATCCAGTTCTGAAATTGTGACCTGTGGTAGCCCTCTGTGTTCTCTTTCCAATGCCACCAGTCTGATCCAAATTGGATTCTCCAAGGAAGAGTTATGTGAACTATCCCACAGTGACTTGATTATAGACTAGTTCAGTAGAGCAAACTTGTACGACATGCCACGAGTCACTGTTTTGACCTTTAGCTCCGCAAAATATATAGAAGAAACTACAGTCCATCCTCTTTCTGCATCATTTTATGAAATTTTAATCCAATGCTCAGAGAAAAAGTTATGACGATTTCCCCCCGGTCACCTGTTTGGAATGTAATTCAGGAGTTTGCAAAAATACCAACTTCCTCAGATCATATCTCCGCAAATATAGCGCAAAATGCTCTGAAATTTGGACCCAAGCTTTAGCGCGACGTCTTATCAAATGGGTGTTTTTTTCAACTTTTGAAACGTCATAGAAAAAAAGTTATAGCGAAAATTCCACGATGACCTGTTTGGAGCAGCGAAACCCTAGAATCCAAAGCTCTGATACCAAATGTTATGAAACCAGCTTCAAGAAAGATAGAAAAGATAGATCAACACCTTAGAATTCAGGCTCTTCGAGGGGAAACCTCCTTTACATTACATAAATGAACAATTCTTGGATGATACAAATGACAAAACCTCCTTTCTATATTATAGGAGTCTAAGGAGCCAATATAACCAGCGACCTAACAATAATAATATTAAAGCCACAAAAATAACAATAGAGGGATTCTATGGGGCACAATAATAAAAATATGGGGACAATAGGAGCACAACAATATTAATAAGGGGTATAACTACAATAGTAATGGAGTAATCACTAGTATTATAGGGACCCAACACAATTCCACTAAGGTTTATATAGAATCCACGAGCTCAAATGTCAAGTTATTATTAGCAGAGAATGATCAGAAGGCAATGGACTTGCAAGCGGCTAGGTAGAGGGTAGAACAATCCACAACATATGCTATGGCAAAGATGAGGAAAGTGATACTTGTTGAAGTATGGACTCTTGAGACCACCATGTTGAGACTTTATGACGGATTTTTCATAGTGCATAAGGAAATTGTCCTCCCGTATGGTTTTCAACAACGGTGCATAAATATTGTCTAAACTTTCAAGGACATACATGCTACTATTGCACATGTACAGGAATGGACAATGAGATACAAGGTATCCTAGATTTACTTTCATAAGATAATGAAGCCATAAGTAGAGCTAGACAAAGCATGGATTTGAATGTTGATCCAGAACTATGAGCAACTCCCTCCACTCATCAGTAGCATTGAGGCTTTGTATTCATGGTTGTTTAAGAGTTAGGATGTCATGGTGAGGACACATAGGATCCCTTCAATCGATTCCCTCACCCAAAGCCATTGAGAAGAGCCAAGTCTGGCTAAAGGTCGACAGGTACATGGAGCAATTAATGCAGGAGGCCACCAACGATGACTTGCAGCTGAGTGTAGAAAAAATGCATAAGTACATTGGGCGTTCCACCGTACTCAGGACAATGTTGCACATGCTTCAAGATGAGTTGGACAAAGGTTCCTAGACCATATACTGAGAAGCCATGGAAGCAAGAGTTTGTTTCAAAAAAGAAATCACCAAATAGTATGGGGACACCATAGCACAGTACCAAGCTTGGTATCAATTTGCAGCCGAATATCATCAAGAGGATGTTACCGAGTTGGTCTTTCCCCAAGCTTCTGATTCATAGTGTTTGTCTTGTTAGGCTAAATCTAGCCTATTTTTTCCCACATGGGTATATGTGGAAATTGTATATTATTTGTAAATATATTATAAGTGAAATCCGAAGTGTCATTAGTGGAATGTGAACAATAACTATGTAATGTAAAGATTTATTTGTAAAGGAGTTGAAGAGTCATGAGGGTAGTCAAAGAGTCAAAGGGGAATGTCAAGGGTCACCCCACCCTTTGTTATAAATAGAACCTGATCTCATAAAGGAGGATTTTGGGAGCCAAGCTTTTGGCTAGGCTTAGGCTTAGAGAAGGTTTGGGAGTATTCTGACAAGCCTCAACTTCTCCATAGCGTAGAACGAGTACACTTATTTGGAGGAGCAGGAGGTGTTGATAGTAATGTTCCACTGTTGGGGCTAGTAGTTTTCAATGGTGTATGTATGTATGGAACTTTCACCTAATAATACAACTGAGCCAACATGTTTTCATGCATATGTTGTTATTGTAGTTCAACTATTGTGGTTACTTTAGCAATGTATGTTGTTTAACTTATGCTTTTTATTATGAACTATTTTGTATGTAATTGTATGAATCTTGTTGAAGGTGTGTTGTTGGGTCAACCTCTCACTTTGGTTTGTGGACTATTCTGCTTTCCATCTTGTGATGTCATTCCACTTGTGTGTTCCTTTTAGGCTGCGTACTATTACATGCTTCTAATGGAAACACTTCATTTTCCTCTCTATGTGTTAGAACCCCCATGCATCTCATTTGACTCGTTGCAAGGTCACACACTTGCTTCTGGCCAAAGTCATCATACTTATCTTTGCGCACTACCACAATCAAAGCACTACATTACCACCCACTGCTAGGAATCCTACTCCAAATGGTCTGAGGTCTAGTTGGGACTTCTTACTGGGGAGATCCCGTTAAATGTTGGTGGGTCCAACACCGTCAACAGATACTTGTTCCAGTTTAGTGATGTAAACGTTGATAGAATTCCAATGAGCATATTGAAAATAAAATGAGGGGTGAAAGAAGAGAAAGGATTCCTACATAGAGAGGTGAAGCAAGAAACTTCATCGGGGTACTAAACAAGCTCACTAGCAGCGAAGAAATGTCTTTGTTCATATAGTGACTCCAATAGGGTACTAAAAAGGCCTACTGGAAGAACAGAAACACCAGATATGAAACCAAAACTTTGACCATCTTAAAATCACAAATATGTACTATCCTTCTCTATTTAAACAATTGAGATATGGTAATCCTTGTAAATGCATTTAGATGAGAAAGGGGATAAGAAAGACTATACCTCTAATCAAGATAAATGGGGAGTGGAGGTAATCCACACGGTGAATCAATACTTTCCTGAAAGACTAAGACTTTGTTTTATAAGGTAGATCTAAACAGAGAAGACAAAGTTCTTCTAGCATGTCACTAAGTGTTTTCATTGTGAAAAACACACTCCAACATTTGTCCTACACTTATATTTTGGAGCCCATTTATGACTTTATGATCTATCATTTCAAATTTCCCCATTGTCATTTCATGATTAGTTGACGTTGTGCTAAGTGTTTAAGTCTTATACTGAGATTATAACTGTCAAAACCACTTGCTTACACATGCTTAGTCCTTGATGTATCCATAAGCACACCCCTTTCTAGAAATCGTAGCAACCAATGTCTATCCTTGAGAATAGCCATTCACAATTCTTGAAAGTAACGCTTGCATAGTCTTTAGGAATAGTGCCCATGCAATGTTTAGTTACAGTATTTATGCAATCCCTTTGGACATTGATTTCTTAATCCATATAGAGAGTACATTGTGGAATATATGCCAACAATCAGTGCACACTATCACTTCACAGTCTCTCTCTCACTCTTGGCTGCATTTTATCTTCATTTCAGTGAGTTTTTTGAACTGTTGCTTTTACACACCTTTACTTTGCAAGTGTTACTTTCACTTTCACGACTGTCATTTTTTCTTGCTTTCATTTTCAAAAGTGTCATATTTTCTTTATCTTTTCTTTAGCATGTGTTTATTTCACTTTCTTTAGCTTCTTCAAGTGTCATTTTTACTTTTTATTGCTATCACAAGTGTCGCTTTTGATTTTTTTCACTCGTACATGTGTTGCATCATAGCACACCATTAGAGGAAGTTATAGTGCATTATTTTGTATTAGTTGATCATGTATTTCATAAGAATATGTGTTAGACACTTTCCCATTTCTTAGCTCACTTTCTAGTTGCAGCCGAAACTTGTATCATAACTTGTATTCTAAGTGTCGGGAAGCTATGTTGAACCGTCACACTTAGAAATAATTGTCGCTTTGCTATCGTTTCAATGTATTCTTGTTGATATTGGGTACTGAGTATTTTTTGGCTTGTGTTTATGTTATATGAGTGTGAGATCATTGTTTCAGGACTTATTTGCATGTCTTGTCTCTCTTGTTTAATTGATCCCACACTTAGTCATTTTTGGAGAATTCACTATCTTTTTAACTTGATAACTCTCTCTTAGAACTATGTACTACATAGTATTAAGTCACAGTTCTTGGAACTGAGAACTATGTATTCACTACTTCTAACGATTGTGCATTTCTTTTGTCTTGTTGGGGCTTGACCCAAGTTCAGAGTTAATTAGCCAAACAAATCTCGATACTACTGGCCCTTTCGGCAACAGTCCATGGAGCGCGGACTGAGGTCTCACCCGAGGTCATATGGGAGGGTGCTAGAACCAAGTTTTTGCACCCTAGAGATGTTTTATGAGTTCAAGTGGTTCGTGGTTCAACCCTGCGTGCATGTCGCTATGCGCACTTTCCCATACCTCGCAGCCTAAGATGCTGCCTCCGCACAGGCCTACTCGAGTGCCGGACGTTGTTATTACCCCAGTTATTACTAGTATTATACTATTAGGTGATTATTACTTGCATGCTTTAAGTTATATTAATCAACATAAATCATTCATACAAGTGCACGTAATAAACAAACAATAGATTTTCAATTTACATAAAAAATGCATTAACCCAGGAACAAATGCACCAATTTATATTCAAACCTCTCTTTATTAATTGCTTCTTCGGTTACAAACTTGACTCCACCCTATGCATTCAGATGCAGGGGTTCACGCACTCAACTATGGACTACTAGGCCTCCGTGCACTGAGCTGTAGAGCCTTCTCCTACTCTACGACCCAAAACTAGACTCTACTCTCAGATCTTCTATTACCTATCTCTATCCATTCCTTCCTTCTTTACAACTTAGAGCCTCGCTCTATTTATACAAGCCCATGGTCCATGGACCATGTGCAGGCCGACTTTACATTACAAAACTAGGGTGGATAGCCCTATGACTCTATCATACATTTTGCACTCCGCAGCCGCAATTTGCGGGGTCTTTACAATAACATTGGGTCAAAAATTTGGCTTTAAGCCCCAAAACATGTCTTGGGGGGATTCCATGCCCAATAGACCCCCAACACAAACATTGTAACTTGCGCTCCAGTCACTCTATCGGCGTGTTGATCTTGCCACGGAATCCCACCAGTTGTTCTTGAACTGCTCGGAGTTCAACAGTGCACTAAGTTGTTGTTTCCTAGACCTGTTGCACCTGTTGTTCTGAGACCTCTATGTCTGAACTATTTCCATACATCTATACTGACATATATTTATAGTCCCACACCTTTTTCTGGCTCCTTGGAGTGTGAAGACTATGCTTCTATCGGTTAGTTAGATAGTCGGCTCACCCGTGTAGGGCTTCAAGCGACTGCATTCACTTTGCTTGGGAATGGTTCTCCATTTAGTTTGACTAACTGGACCGCACCTCCATCTGTGACCTCCTTAACCACGTATGGTCCCAACCAATACATTCTAAATTTTTCCAGAAAATTTTCAAACTTAATGTCATACAACAATACTAAGTCATTTACCTTGAATGTGTGCAACTTAATATGGTGATTGTGCCAGGCCTTTTCATGCTGCTTTTGTACCTACTAATGTAAACTAGCCAAGAACCGTTCCTCCTCCAGCTCTTCTAATTGCACGAGCCTTTCCTCTAGGGCTTCATGGTCTGTCATCCCTGTGAGTGCTACTATGTGCAGACTAGGTACGATATCGGCATTACAACTTCCACACCATAAACTAACCGAAAAGGTGTTTGTCTCGTCCGTTTCTTGCACATTGCCTTATAAGCCCATAGTACTACGAGTACGCGCAAGTCCCAATCGCTTCACTAGGCATTACACATGTTGGTTAGTGCATTCTATAGTATTTTGTTGAATTCTTCTACTATCCCATTGGCTTGCGGGTGGTACGATGTACTTTTTTGATGATACACCTGGAACTCTTCTGTGAATACGTTGATGGTTTCGTTCAGGAAATGTGTTCTGTGATCACTCATTATGATTTTTGGATAGCTAAATCGAGTAAACATGTTTTCAAACACAAACTTCACAGCCGTAGTGGCTGTGTAGTCTTTGACTGGCTATGCTTCCACCCAACATGTTAGGTACTCCGTGGTCGTGATGATGTAGAGCACGCTCATTTTTCCCTGAGGTTTGATAGGTCCCATAAAGTTGATTGCCCATTTCTCGAATAGTTGCAGCGTCATTTGTGGGTTCAATGACATCTTGTCCCTCTGCAATGGTTTTTCGGTCCTTTGACATATATCTCAGGCCTTACAATGTTCTTTTGAATCTTAGTGAAGGGTGGGCCATCACAACCCTGCGCGAAGAATCTTTTGTGTGGTTGCTCGTCTTGCATAGTTTCTTCCTGCAGCACCCCCATGTGCTTCATATAGGATCTGACTTCTTTCAAATTCAGGTATGTATCTTCGCAATATCTCATCATTTCCCATTTTATATAGGTGCCCTGCGATGATAGAAAAGTCTGCTACATGCACCACCAATTCCTTCTTTTGTTGGATAGAGTATTCCTTCGACACGGTCCCTGTTGTCAGGAAGTGTACTATATCTTCGAATTTCCCATCCATGATGCATACAGTAAAGAGATGTGTTAGGTAATCCATCCTCCAAACTAGTAGGTTCCTCACCTCTCTTAATACATGGCAAGTGATCCGGTCCTGCGTTCAGGCACCCCAATTTTACCACAACCTCGAAGTCATATTATTGGAACAATAAGAGCCACTTGCATATATGCCCCCCTAGTACAGGCTTATTGACCAAGTACTTTAGCACGGAATGGTCTGTATACATTTTGAAATGTCCTCGTAGCAGATAATGTAGGTATTTTTGGAGCATGTACATAATCGCCAACCCTTTGCGCTCGGTTGTGGAATAGTTCTTCTTGGCTTTGGAAAATATATGACTTGCAAATGCGATAGGGTGATCCAAGCCTTCACTGCCCTCCTGTATGAGCACTGCTCCCAGCGCAATACATGACGCATCAACATGGACATGAAACTCCACATCCCATTTGGGGAAGGCCAGGATTGGAGTGGAGGCCAACTTCCCCTTTAGGACATCGAAGCTCTTCATGCAATCATCATTCTAGCAAAATGTGACATCCTTTTTCAACAGTTTTTCCATCAGTGTGGTGATTCGGGCATAGCTCTTGATGAACTTCCTGTAGTACCCTCTGTGTCCCAAGGTAGTGTGTAGATGTTTAACATTTCGCAGTGCTTCCAAGTTTAGAATCACTTCAATCTTCACAAGGTCCACCATTAGTCCCTGTTTGCAGACCACATGTCCCAATAGGTTCCGAAAGGGAACGAGGAATGTGCAATTCTTAAGGTTCAGTGCAATCTGGTGTCATCGGTAAGTATCCAACATCAAGCGTAGGCTTGCTACATGGTGCTTGACCAATCCAAAGATAGTCCAATCATCCAAATAGACCTCCAAGAACTTGTGGATGTGTTCTTTGAATGTGGCAACAATGATGTGTGAAAAGATGACTGGTGCAGTCTTCAACCCAAAGGGCATAATGGTGTCTTGAAAGCAGCCCCATTTCATTGCAAAGGTCATCTTGCTCCTGTCTTCTGGCTCAATTTTGATCTGGTGATGCCCTGAGAACCCATCCGTGAAAGAGTATGCTTCTTGTTTGCCAACATTTTCCAATACTTCATTTGTGAATGGGGTCGGGAATGGGTCATGTACACAGACATCATTCAACTTCCTAAGGTCCATGCATATTCTTATCTCACCCTTTTGCTTTTTCTCTTGTACTACCGTAGGGCTCCCCCAGTCAGATTCTTCCACCAGGTCAATTTCAGCTGCGAGCATTTTGTCTAGTTCTATGTGGACCTTTTCCTTATAATTCAGATACAAGTGGTAAAGCCTCTACTTAACTAGATTTGCGTCAAGTTTTGGGGTGATCTTCATCATCCCTAAGTCACTAATGATCCCTTTTAAGTCCGTAATCCTAGTTGGGAATAAGTCTTGGTACTCTTGGAGTAACTCAATGACCTTATCTACTGTAGCATCATCCCAATAATCATTGAGTGTTGCATATTTTGGTTTAGCCTCTGTCCCAATATTTACCTATTTTGTTTTTAGCGGCTCGGTGATGTCAGGATCTTCAATGAATGGTCCTCGAACATCGCAACAACATTCAGTTTTTGGAATGTTAATTTTTCTTGGATCCTCATAATCCTCCTCAATATTTACATTGTAACATTCCAGCACACAGTTCAGCTGGGTCACCCATTTTGACCGAATCACTTCCATTGGCTCCTGGGATATTTTGAAGATAGCTGCTTTTATTGCTTGTAGTGTATCATCGACAGTATCCCACCAATGATCCTCAAACATGAAGGTTAATAGGAATCCTTCGTGTAAGACATCCCATTTGCTTGTGCCATGGTGGAGCTTCATTTTAGTATACCAATTCATGGGTATGATATCTAGGATACGACATAACAGATGCACCCCCTCAGGTTGTGGCTCTTCACCATAGACTTTGGTCCATTTCATGAAGTGTGCATGTGGGTCGTCCCATCCATCATATTTTTCTGTTAGCTGTATCTGAGGTTTCCCAAATCTTAGTTGCATCATCCTTCTGCATTCCCACCAATCTTCAATATTCTGTTGGTGCATACCCTACCACCTTGTGGGCATAACACACAATGCCCAATTCAGTGCATCAAAACGCTATTGTTCTTGTACTTTTTGCTCAAATTTTGTCAGGAAATTATCTACCTTGCTCAACCCGTCATACATAGGCAGATTTCTTACTTCCAATGCTACAGAGTGTAATGACCTTATCATCATGTTGCAATTCAGCACGGTTACCTCGTGTAACCGGTTCTACCATCTTTCGATTTCCTCCTCTGAATCTGAAGTGTGGGAGCTTTCGCGCTCCCACGAAATCCTACCATCCACTGTTGGATTCACCCAGTCCTATTCTTGCGTGGTTATCTTGTAAATACAGTCTAGATCATCCTCGTTGTCGCTGTTGTGCACTAGCTTTGTGTAGCGTGATCCCTCTGCAGGGTCTAGAGATACGACTAGACGTAGTGAATTTTTCTCGAAACTCATTTTGCGCTTCTTTAGATTTATCACTCCATTCATATTAGTGGCCCAATATATTCCTAGTAGCACGGGATAGGGATTGTTGTCATCAATAATCTATCTTACTTCGAAATCTGTAAGCGCACTTGCACCTTCGATATCTACTGTTATTCCCTTCAATCTTCTAATTGGTAGGATATTTTGTCGGTTTTCCATTTGCAATTGAATAGGAGACCATTGCATCGAGGGATTGCCCATGCGCTCCCATGTCTTCTTTGGCAGGATGTTCACATCTGATCCTAGATCCAAAATTACTTGATCCATTTCAAATTCTCCAATTTGTGCAATCAATCTCATCTCCCTTCCTGTTCACGTTGTGTGCTTCCCAAGCTTCCCTTCTCCAGGTCTAGCACATCTAGTGATGAGTTCTTGCAGCCGCTTCACCGCTTTGCTGTAACACATCAACTTCATACATGTCTCCATAAAGGTAGTGATAATTGATGGGTCCATCTCCAATTCCAGTTTTTCTTTACTACTTGAATTGGAGGCCTCTGTGAAGCTCTTCTTAGATTCCATGAATGTCTCCTTCACGCGCTCCAAATCGAACTCTAGTTCCTTGGTTGGAGCCTTGTGAACCCAGGCACTCTCTTCGGGCTGCTTGCCCTTGTCATCTCCTGTCATGATATCGCTTCGAAGCATGATGTTTACATTGGGGTCCTCCTCACGCGGCTCAGACCTTATCATTTACAGGTATCGAGTTTGGGGAGGCTGGAGTGTTCCTTTATTGCGCAACCTCGCTATCAGTGTGGGGTAGTCCTCCATCTCATGATCAAACTAGGTACAATATAAACATGATGCTATCATCGTATTTTTACAATCACGAGCATAATGCCCTAACCCTCCACAAGTATAACAGATCAGCTATCCGCAACCCCTTCCTAGTCCCATTCCACCTCGACCTCATCCGCGCCCTTGAAATCCAGTGCACGCCATTCTTGCATTTTGATCGAGGGCTTGTGTTTTAATCAGAACCCTATAGGTATGATTCTGATCCATTATCAGTTCATAACTTCTACAGGTATGCTCATCATGGCCTACTAACCTACAGAAATTATAGAACAATTGTTGGGATGTTTGCATATACTTTTGTAATAGATGGCAGTTATTTTTAACATGCTTCCCTCCTATCTAACAAATCGCGCACCATAATGCAGGTGCCATGCTTGGTCTTGCTTGTGTCTTTGGTCTTAGTGGCATTGGCCCTCCTCCTGTTCGGTAGTTCGCGAAGACTGGACAATGGTCCTTGTCATGTCCCCGGCCTTTGCACTTTATGCACCATACCTCCTCGCGCGCTTTTGGGCGAGCTATTTTGTCGTGTTTCAAACTATGCTTCTCAAGGCACAAGGTCTGAAACTACACTTGGATCTATTGAACTCCCAGGTTAGGAACTTATATTAGGGATTTGCACAATCTCATTGCCATCTCCAAGGCCTCGGCTTGAGTTTTCAGCTTATGTTGTGACAACCTGTTCCTTACATGCAGCGTTAGTGATGCTAGAAACCATGCGTGGTGTTGTGCATCTATCAAGGTCATACTGGCTACACCAATTTTACCCTTTAGTCTCTGATCTAGAAGCATCGTGATTTCCTTAAATTTGATAATCGACTGTGTCTCTGATTTTGGCCTGCTAAATTCTTTGTTTAGCACAGCTTGGATATTCGTGATTCCTACGTTTGGATTGTCATTGAAATGCTTAATGTACCACGTCAGTGCATGATCTTGCAAGGCACTAACCAGTGCTGCCTTCTTTATGTTGTCATCCATGACTCCCTGCGCTTCCCATATAGCCTTTACCACGAACCAAAATTGGTCCGGATCTTCATTCCCTACTCCCTTGAATGTCGGAACTTTATCGCGCTCACCATTTTGAACTGTGGTGGTGGCGGAGGTTATGTGGGTGAAGATGGGGGTGAGGATGGTGAAACTGGTGGAGGTTTAGGTGGGGGTGGTATGCGTGGAATTCGTTGTCTTATCAGATTGATCGCACTTCTTAGTGAAACTTTCATGAGCTCCTCCTCACTTCCCATGGAGGTTAAATCAAGGGACTAGTCTCTAATTATTTGCCACCTTCATTTCTGTAGATCCTCCCACTTCGCATAGCCCCAAACATCAATTTATTTGCATAAGCCACTTTCCATATAGTAGAATTTTAATCCAAGTCTTCAAAGATTTAATGTACTTACCTGGCGGTCCTTGGAGGAAGCGTCATTCCACCTCGTTGTCGCTGAATATCGTATCTACCACGAACTTGGTGATAAAACCACCTATAATTCGATCGATCCAATGGTCCATAGCGCACGTGATCTTATCTCCTGATGCTTCTAGTCTGCACACCAACCTCGGAGTCCACACAATAGGTTTGTCAAGCCTACACCTTCTCTGACTGTCTGCTAGCTTAGCGATCCACTCATACAACTCAGAGGAGAAGGATGCAAAGAAAATTTTGTGAATTTTCGTATATAAGTAGTGCTCTAACCACTGTTTCTTTGATACTCATAGATTCCTATTTTCCTACATCCTGAACTCATGAATCTTTCTGTCCAACCACTCTTCAATTTCTTTCATGGTTGGATTCTAGTGACTTGACATCAGACATCCCTTATGCAGATCTCGGTCCCAACAATGGAACCATTTGTTGGTTTGTTGGGGCCTGACCCAGGTTTAGAGTTAATTAGCCAAACAAATCTCGATACTACTGGCCCTTTTGGAAACATTCCATGGAGCGCGGACCGAGATCTCACCCAAAGTAGTATGGGAGGGTGCTAGAACTAGGTTTCCACACCCTAGAGATGTCTCATGAGTTCAAGTGATCCGTAGTTCGACCCTATGCGCACGTCGATACACACACTTTCCTGTACCTCGCAGCCTAAGATGCTGCCTCCATACAACCCTACTCGAGGGCCGAATGCTATTATTACTCCAGTTCTTACTAATAGTCTACTGTTAGATGATTATTACTTGCATGTTTTAAGTTATATTAATCAACATAAATCATTCATACAGGTGCGTGTAGTAAACAAACAATAGATTTGCAATTTATATCAAACATGCATTAACACAGGAACAAATACACCAATTTATATTCAAACTTCTCTTTATTAATTGTTTCTTCGGTTACAGACTCGACTCCACCCTGTGCACTTAGCTACGAACTACTAGGCCTTTGCACACTCTGCTGTAGGGCCTTCTCCTACTCTACGACCCAAAACTAGACTTTACTCTCAGATATTCTACTACCTGTCTCTATCCATTCCTTCCTTCTTTACAACTTAGAGCCTCACTCTATTTATACAATCCCATGGTCTGCAGACCATGGGTAGGTTGACTTTACATTACAAAACTAGGGTGGACAACCCTATGACTCTATCATACATTTTGCGCTCCGCGCCCACAATTCATGGAGTCTTTACAATAAAATTGGGTCAAAACTTGGGCTTTAAGCCCCAAAACTGGCCTTGGAGGGATTCCATGCCCAACAATTGCAAAAACACTATGCTTAGTCTCTACCTCCTGTCCCTGAAAACTGCATAATTCTCCCTCCCAGTTAGTCTTCCACTGTGCACTGCACAGTCTCAGTCAACAATTAGGACTCACTACCTCCTTGACCTACACAACTATGCAATCACTTGGCCTAATATTCCTTGAACTGTGCATTGTGTAATCATAATGAGCAAGCCTACCTCATTGTATCATTGTCTCCCTCAATTGTGCAGTTATGTCTTCTAATCTCTCAACCACTGCACATTACACAGTCACAGTGACTAGACCTTGATCACTGCCTCCTGGAACTACACTCAGTAGAATCCTTGAGCTTCGTTCTCATTCATGCACTCTGTTCTGACTTAATTAACATGTTGCACAAGGAACATGATCAACTAGGAGATTCCAAAACTGATGTTGTCTTATCATGAGTGAATTCCATTTGCAGGTATTGTTATCTTGACATGATAGGATGATACTCAAGGAGGAAGTCAACGAGAGGCTACAAGAGAGCACTTTTAGAGAATAAGCACCAAAGGGACCATCATGAAGAACTTGAAGGAATATTGGACCAAAACAAAGACATCGAAACTCATGCTAATTTGGAAGGTTCTAACACTCATCTAAATCCTTTGGAGGGTGAAGATGAAGTACATGTAAAGATGCATCATGAAGAAGATAAAAATATGGAAGATAGGAGAAAGGATTGGTCTGGACACATCACAATGAATTTCCATGCCATCAATTCCAAGTCATGGCTTGTCCAAGTGTCATCACAAAGTCATAGGTGTCAATTTTATCTTTCCACATCATTTGTGGATGTATAAATTGTATTTTTTAAAATGTCAAATGTAAAATGTGTGGAAGACCAAGGGTCCCACATGGAACGTGAAGAATCACTAGAAAGTTCTAAAGTCATGGAGAAACTCAAAGTTCATTTAGAATTCAAAAAATCATAGTAGAATCTCAAGAGTCATTAGGGAGGTCAAGAGTCACATGGGAGGTGGAGAGTAACCTCATTTTTTATAATATACCCTCATATCTCAAGAGAAGGGAATTTGTACTTTGGACTTTTAATCAAAAGGCATGAGCTTGTGAATTTTCCAATATTATGGTATATAGAATACCCTGGTCTTAAGGGTGCTTAAGTATAATACACAAGGGCTTATGACTCTTGGAATATCAACAAATGAATCATTTGGGTAAAAAGAGTGGATCTTTTATATTATGATATACAACAACACCTAGTCATAGCCCATGGTTATTGGGTGCTTAGGTATAACACCCAAGGGCTTAAATCCCCTCTACATATTATCGTATTTCACTTTTTAACAAAGACCTATAATTCATTGATATTAGGTAAAGCGATCAATCCCAACACTTGGTCACAAAAGTGCTTGGTTTCATCCCCTGGGGACTCAAGTCCTCAACATGTCAGTTATAAAGATATTTTGAAGTACAATGGAACCTTTGATATCTCGGTTCCCATGTCTACCAACTGATAGAAAAATTAGCCAACCACTGAGAAAAGTATTTGTCATTTTAGGGCCTAGAAGTCTTGGTTTTGTAAGATTTTTTAGTGTTAATCATTTTGGGATTTTTTTTAATATAACAGTACAAAAGGGAAAACTTGGTGTCTATGACCCTAGCCCCCTGGTCATGCTATCAAGTGGAAATGTTTCAATCAAATGTATGTTTGTCCCTTTAGGCCATTCCATATAGAGACTTTTTGAAGTGAAACTCTCATTCAACCATCCAATATCTAATATCTTGATGGAATATGCCATCATTTAATTGAGAGTATGTACAACAAAGAATATAAGGAATTCCCATCACAACATCTAAAATTAAATTGGTGTTGCACCATTTTCTTTTGTTAATCTTTTTGGGCTATTTTCCTGATAACCTGATATTTTGGTAAGTACAAGTACGCAAGTGTTGGGTTACTTGTGCGAACATGTGTTTCATTGATAAGGCACCACTGAGAAACAAAAGAACTAAGTTTTGATACTTGGTTTGAAGGAAGGACCTTCCATGAAGGGTCTATACTGGCGAAGTGTGGTGTTTGCATTTGGGTTGAAAGAAGAACGAAATCATCACAATATTACACTAGTATTTAGCATAGTCTAGAGTATGTGAGCTAAAGGAAGCCCTTGATAACACAATAAAAAGTGATTTCATAGAGACAAAAAGAATGGCATAATTCAAGGAAGTGGAGTGGAAAACTGTAGAAAAAAATGGAGAGGGCATTGGTGTCTCTTATAGGTTGGTGCCTAGAAATTAGCTAAGGGATTGATGTCTTTGTAGATTGTTTCCTACAAATTTGTGAAATTGAGGGGATTGTTGTCTCCTGTAGGTTGTTTCCTACAAATTACTTTACCAATTGGTTAGTTCCTACAAATAAGTATTATATAAAAAACAATTGTGGTTTTTCTCTTGAAATGGTTTCCAAATATATCTTGTGTTTCTTGAAGTGCCTATTTTTGTATGGTTCTTAAATTTTAAAGAAGTAAAAAATTCCTTACACTAATTCACTCCCCCTCTTAGTATAAGTGTGAATCCAACACAAACTAGCTAGAAACCACTTCTTCTATTTTCTAGAATGTTAAACCATCAATAACAAACCTCTAGAAATTCCAAATAGACACAAACATGGGATAAGGTAACCCTAATCACAAATTACATATGGGAGTTGCCTCTAGTATGTATATTAACCATGCACATAACTACTTAAAGAGATTAGAGGGGATGGGCGTTGTAGGTGGGAACACCCTAGGGTCTTGGGTTGAAAATCGCAACAGAGCGGAGGGCATACAACAACCAGAAATGCACATACAAACAATATAAATTCTTTAACTACTGAACTAGGAAGAAGTGTCCTTACCCAAAGGTCCTACGTTTAGGTACATCCTGTAGGGTTCAAACACTATGCTTCTTTCGAGGCCTTTGAAACCTATAAATTATTCAAGCAAAGCATATACAACAACAATAACAAAAAGCATATTCATGATATATACGTTAGATCATATAAGAAAATGAATGATTACACATTAATATAATATTTATAAACAAATCACAACATGGATCAAAGCATATACATGATAAATATTAGGAACAAAACAACATTTATTTATTGATTAAGTTAAATGAAAGGTGGAAAACTACAACCCGAGTCTTCCTCTAGCTCCAAGCGGAATCATCCTTCGGATCCGTCCTATCCTAGCCTCGAAAATCTTCCTCCATCAACATACACAAGGATACCACAAGAGGGGTGAAGGATATTGTTGAGTTGTGCAAAAGCTATGCACATGTTATTCATTTCATCATCTTTTTCCTTTAGTTATATCCCTTTTATACCCTAAAATGTTAATATATCAAAGGATTATGGAAAGAATGAGGAAATCATCTGTAATTACAATTTAGCTGATTGTATCCTTTGTTATACAGGAAAAATATGAAAAGAGACAACTGTTGTTCCCTAACCAAGGAACAACGAGAAAGCAACAAGATAAGGAAAGACACAGTAGTTATAGATATGTCCAAAAGCAAATCAACAGGATCAACGCAAGGAGGGAAAAATGTCTGAGCTTATAAAATTGTACAAATCCCTTAGGATTGAGAGATCCTGAGGGATCGTTTTTACTATTTATCTTTTTACCTCTTTCCCATTATAAAAAGGGAACAATTGTAAGAAAAAAAAAAATTACTATTGAGAAATTGTAACGTTTATCACTGACTCTCGTTGTTGAGCAGAGAAAAGCATGAACTTACTGTAATGTTTATGCAATGATTAATATATTAAACGGTTGGTGTTCCTTCACATCTCCTGAAGTAATCCGACAGTGTTCACTAGAGGCTAAGGGCCTGGCCCTAGTGGATTCACTTGTTGTTCCTATATCATGCATCTATGGTTCTTGCAGTGTGATGGTTTGATTGAATTTCTACTTTCTGCAATTGTATCGCTTTGCTATTTCCTGTTTTCCAATCTCAATGGAATTGTTTTGTTGATATATTTTGCAGTAATATTGTTGATACAGTTTATTGTTATTTCAGATCTAGTTATTTAGTTAAGTATTCTGTTTTGAGATCATCTACTATAAAGAGCATTGACTACTGTTGTCGGAGCTCTCAAATTGAGATCATCTGCTGCTTATATTAAGAATTGTGTTGATTGAGAATAAATCAGTTAAAAGAGGAATGAGTTATTACTACTATGTTCTCAACTAATGATTATTGCTACTTTGATGAATGTCTGATTTAGTTTCATTAGAGGATTGAGTTTTCTTTCAGTTGCAATTAGAATTTACTTGCTGCATCCATTTACTCTTGTATTTGAAAGGACTATACTGCAATTTAGAAGCACTACTCTCTAAGTTAATTCACTGCCACATATTGTGTACACTCTTGAAATATAAAGACTTACCTAGATTGATAATTAATGTGAAGATAATTAGGAGTTAAAAAGGCACCTTTTATCACTCAAGATTTTGGTGTCATTGGTGGGGAGAGTGTAGCCATTTCTGAGGAGTAGTGTACATCTGATGATTGTTGTTGAAGAAGAATTGGGTTTTGAAAACGAAAGGTGAGAACCTACGTAACGAACAAGTAAAGTTCTTGCTCCCCTGCCCGCTTTTCAACATAATTACAGAAATCTGAAATAGGTATTTTCTACTTGTCTGTTGGGAGAGAATTGGGTATTAAAAACGAAGGGTAAGAACTTGCGTACAAAGCATGTAAATTTTTTGCTCCCCTGCCCGCTTTCCAGAAGAATTGTTTAGAACTTAGGGTAGAGGTAAATATTTGAATTGTGTGTATTACTAAGAAGAAAAAAACTAAAAATAATCCAATTCCACTACCCAAACCCGACATAGCTAAGGGACTGGTGACCCTTGGGTGATCAACTTTCATAGATGTCATCATAAAGAAAGCCAAATCTTAGCCATCAGTAGGTCCTAGAAAATTTGCCTCCAAAAAACCTACTGGCTCCCTTTGGGCCACAAGCTCACCATCTGTAGCCTTCGTTGACGTCCATAGAAAAATAGAAGAGACTGAGCAGAGTTTTCAGGAAATTGAAAATTCTCACCCAATTTCTTTACAAGAAGGGAATTCTAGTAATCTTCGTGAAGGAGGAGGAGAAACAGGGGAAACAGAGAAGCCAAGATCCCCTCAGGTAATAATTCAACCAGGAACACTCAACAACCCAGATAGAGGGAGTGTCGTTAAGTTCACGCAAGAATACGTAGGAGGAGCCAAGATCCCCTCAAGTAGTAGTTCAACAAGAAACGCTCATTATCCCATACTAGGGAAGTGTTGTTAAGCTCATTCCCACCCCTTCTAGTCATCCTAGGAATAACTCTCTAGATATCCCAGAAGGGTATTGGCACATAGTTGATCAAATGGCCAACAACCCACAAACACCTCAAACCTTCACCCTGCAGTATCCCATCGTTGACACAACAGTCAACACACCTACGAAAGCCATACCTCTCCAAAATATTCCCACCTTTCATGCGCTGACATTAGAGGATCCAGACACATTCCTGTTTGAGTTTGATGTATTGTGTCGGGGGTATGATTATACCACCGATCCCCAAAAGCTAAAATTGTTTCCCTCTACATTGAAAGGAGCAGCCTTGTGATGGTTTATGGGATTAGGTGGAGGCAGAATAAACGACTGGGAACAAATGAAAACCACTTTCCTAAAAAAGTGTTAGGACTATTGCAAATCTAGGGAATTGAAAGATGAAATATTCTAGATGGTAGCAAGACCAAGTGAAACATTAGAAGAATATGTGGAACGATTTCAATATAACCTCTAGCGGTCTCCCTATGCAACTCTTCCTTTACCTAATAATGTGATGAAAACTACACTAATTAAAGGGATGAGAGAACAATGGGTAGAAACATTAAATATTATGGGTAAAGGTGATATATATAAGGAGAATTATGTTGACATCATTAATTTCTGTATCAGGTGTTCAAGAGGTAGCCTGAGATTGAAGCCAGTGGAATGCGACATGACCGCAAGGGACAACAAAATCGCTGGTGGAGGCATAACTCACGTAGAAATTGGCAATTTGCTAGAGGATTTCAAAACTGATATTTTAGGGACTCTAACAATGCAATTGGACATTATGCAAGCCAAACAAAAGTAGGTAGACGCAGAACAAAACTTGGTGATTTTCTATCCTAGGTGTAGAAAGAAGCATAGTCACAAAGAGTGCCCGCTGGACATGGTGCAAACCTGCACCATATGTATGAGAGATCATGCTACAAAAAGCTACCCATCACACCCTGGGCTAAAAGCAGTCTATAAGGAGGCAACAGAAGATACGGAGCCAGTCTATCTGGTAAATCAGCATCGCCAATGGCAACCATGACAACGCACTACGCCAACTGATCCATCCTCTTTCTTTCAAATGCCGCAATGTATTTCACAACAATACCTGGGAACCATGTGGCAGAAATAACCTTCTTTTTCTAATTGGTCACAATAGCCATCTCCTATGTCACCTTGGCCCAACCTGTTAACACCCAGGTTGTTCCCTATGACTCCCAAGGGAATACGGCCGGGGTAACCACTAACCAATCTTTGGA
>APFE031695145.1:23176-33920 GCA_000404065.3 Pinus taeda | reverse complement strand
TGAATTTCGTTCCTCAGCTTCTGCATATCCAGGCTTTCAGCCTGCTCCGTTGTTGGTGCTGAGGTGGTTGGTGCTGAGGTGGTTGGGGCTGCTTGTTGCACCTGTTGGCTGGGAGGGGCAGTGGCTTGAGGGATTTCCTCAAGATTTATTGTTTCTGGAGGTGGCTGTGAGGTTTTCCCTACCTCCTTTTGCTGTAATGCTGCCTCTAATGTGGCCTCTGACTCCTGCAACTTTTCCTGAGTTTGGAGGAGCTCTTTGTATAATGTCATTAGTAGAGCAGTTGCATCCTTTTCCTGCCTTTGCTGGGCAACCTCTTCTGTTTGTGGGTGAAGAGTTGCTAGGATTTTTAGCATCTTTTTCAATGCTGCCATATCAGCATCCCTTAGCTTCAGGATTTCTTGCACAGCCTTAACGTCTTTAGCATCATGCCCAAGCTCTATTATAATTTCTTCTAGAGCTTTGATCCTATTGTCCTTGGCTTGAGAGGAAGCTCTTTCCAGCTCAAGTTGTGCAGCAGTGTTATTCAGGCTATTCTGTAGCCTGTAGTTGACCAGGGTCTTGTCAGCCAATGTGGCATAGACCATCTCACCCGTCTGTTTATGCAGCTCTATTTGATCCATTGGGTGGATGTCTTTTGATAGGACCTCCAAATTGGTCCTGATGTAGTCTGCAGCTGATTGTGGTTGCTGCACTGTTGGTGTGAAGTGGCTCATGACCATTTTCTCCTCCTGTGCATCAAATGCAGACATGAGCCTTTGTTGGTTTGTAGGAGCCATGTTCAGCAGGTGATTGTAGAGTTGAATCTTTATTGGTTCACTCCTTCTCTTGATATCTTTGAATTGCTGCTTAATGCTTGTTACTCCTCCCTTCCTCTGTCCTGAGGAGCTCACTTCTCCTAAAGCTGCCTTGTCTTGCTCCTGTTGGAAGGAGCTGGCTGAGGCTTCCATGCTGGGCATTTCTTCATCAGAGAAGGGATTCAGCCTTTGCCTCTTGTCTGGTGATGTAGTAAGGGGAGTTTCCCTTTCTCTTTTTCTGCTTACGTCCTCCCTTTGAGGGGTTTGGAGGACGGAGGAGTCAACCCTTGAATCCTGCCTTCGAGGTGCCATCGGTGTGGTCTGCTGCTGGGTGGCCATTGGGGCCTCTGCTGATTGCTCCCACTGCACCTGTTGGTCCTTGTGTTGTTGTTCCTGTTGGGGTGGCTCCACTTGACCCTGTTGTGCTTGTGGCCCTTCCATATCTTTCTCCTTGCCCTTGCTTTGAGCCTGGCCTCTGGTTTGTTTTGCCTCTTGAGGTGCTGTAGATGATGAGGCTGCTCCTGTTTGAGGCTTTGGCAGAGTCAGTACCTGTGAAGGAGATTCCAAGTCAACCATTTTCAATAAATGCCTTCTGGCCCTTTCAACTAATTCTTCCTGAGTAATTGGCTCTTCTAGTGTGTTCCTTCTCCATTTTGGTTGATTGGCATGTCTTTCAATATAGGGCATGCTCACATGTTCATAGCTGGAGAGCTGTATTTATGCCTTCTTAAAGATATGGACATGTTAGGGTCATAAGGCTTCCAAAGGAAGCTTTGCTTTAGGCCAAGGCCTTCTAGCTTCCTGTCAGCTTCTTTCCAGCCTTCCTTTTGTTTAAGACAAAGTGGCCTAATTGATTTCTTACTTTTAGTTGTGCCTTCTTGCCCCTGCCTGCAAAGTGCACCATATCGGCATTGCCAAATTACCTGAAGTATTCTAAGGAAAACAGTCTCATAGGCACATACCTGGGCAATCTGTATGGGCACAACTCACACCCATATATTCTGATTACAGTATAGTGTTGGTAGAAGTACCAATCCCCTATGTTGTATGCCGTGGATAGCTGCAGAATCCTCTGCATCTCATCAGTCAGTCTTGGAGGGGGTGAGGTTAAGAATAAGGACATGGTTGGATGGCTGAAGAGGTCTATGAACTCCGAGTATGTATATGGAGAGTATGTGCTGAGGTGAAACACTGAGGTCCAGTACACCACTGACCTTGGATTGCCTGCTGCATCAGTTCTCTTGATCTCAAAGGAGAACTTCTCATGTTGGTAGTACAGGATGAGGTGGTAAATGTAGGAGGTGTATCTGAACACCCTTTCTCTGGACAAGTTCAAAAATTGCTCATGCATCTTGTCTGAAATGTATGTAGCATAATCATAACAGATAGGAGTCTTGCCCGGGGAAAACATTGTCATCATTACTAGTATAGTTTCCTCAATAAATTCTAGTGACTTGTACCCCAAAACTGAGCTAATCATGTATGCAAGGTCTACACCTAGTTGATTTAGGTAGCCATCAAAAATGGGAGGGTGTAGCACTGTGTCAGAGTTTGTAATGAACAGTTGATTTAGCTTCAGGATCTGTGCATCTGTTAATATCTTGGCTCCTTGGTTTATCAAGTCCCTTAGGGACAAGGGGACCAATTTCTTCTGGGTCTTGAACTGTAGCATTTCCCTGATGGCCTCAGGGGTCATGTAGAATACTACTGCACCTGTAGGGTCAAGCACAGCTCGCTGTATGGGGTCATAGCAGACAGCACATAGGTGAATCAGGTCAGGGAACTGGTTGACCTGGGGGAGCTTGAAAATTGGGAGGAAGGAATCCCAATTGCCTAGAATGTCTGTCCCATCCTTATGTCTGGCTTTGAGCTCGTTTAATAGATGAATGTGGAACTTGCATTTTGATAAGGAGTCCTCAGAAATTTGGTAGTCTAGGTCTGCCAAATCCTGCCACTCTAGCTCTCTTTGGGGGGCATTTAGGGGAGCAACATTGAGGGCTACTGGTGCTGCTGGAGTCTCCATGTTTATTTGGATACTGCTTGATAAATAAGAAAAGCACTGCCTGTGAAAGGAAAATTCGAGGAATGCAGGGTAGCAGGGTAAGTCCACAGCAATTGGAATACTGTTTGGCTCCTTGAGAAAGCAATTTACAGTGTTTAGTAGACCTTTCTTGATAATTGAAAGCAGGTTATGGATTCCGGTTCACGACTGCGCGAACGGAGAAGGGTTTTTCACTGAAAATGGCCATCTGAATGGCTCGGCTGGTGAAATTAGACTGTTAATTTTCCAAGAGGGAGCTGGGTTTTAGTAGTTTTATGGTGAATTCAAGTGCTTTTCTGTGTTTTAAGGTGTTCTTAGTATTCACAGAAAAAACCAGGTTGCAGAGAGGTTTTTATGGACAAATACCTGTTTAAATGGACAGCCCGCGTCGGAATGGCTGGTGGGTAGGCGAGCTGATGATCTGCTGGTCCTTCGAGCCAATTGGTAGAGTTTTTGTCGTAAAAATGCATGCAGAGGAACAGCGACGTTTTTTGCAAAAAAGTGAAAAAACGCGAGAATTTCGACAAAATATAGTTTTTTGGGTCATTGGCACCTTTTTATAAATGACGTCAGCATGACGTCAGCAAGTGGGTCCGGGTTGGATGATGTCAGCAGGACGTCGTCAGGTGACGTGGTGGCCTAAGACCGGTCCACGGGGGCAGTGAGTTGGCGGCCAGGTGGACGAATGGTGGACAGGGCGCGCGGTCGTGGCGCTAACATGAGCGGCAAAAGGATGCTGACATAGGCGGACAGATGGCATCATATCGCGCCCCCTCCTATATGGCAAGGAATTTGTCAGAGGGGGCTCTGATGGAACATGGGGGCGACGCGTGGATCTGCGTGACATCATCGTCTGACAGATATCGGACGATATCTGTCGGACGTTGGGGCCCCTCGGAAATCCACGACGAGCGTCGATCTGGAAGAGCTTGATCGGACGACTATCGGGCCAGCAAGCTACATGGGAGATATGGTCAATGGGCGGGGTTTAAAAATTAATTTTCGTTGGTAATTGCGCCTGGTGGGACCCTTTGGGTTTTTGACAACTTTCAAATAGTTTTCAATGTATTTCTTTGATAAATCAAATTTCACCGAAACTTTGGAAAAAGGGGTGAAACCAAGGGTTTTTAACAAAATTTTTGCAAAATCGTGGATTATTTCAAAACTTTAGACAAAGAGGGTTTTTATGGAGTTTTTGCCTAAACGCGCAAATTAGCCCCATTCTTAGGATAAAGCGGGCTAAGTGGGTTTTAACACATTTTTGTCTTTTAAGGAGGTATAAAGGTGCAAAAGGGGTTTTTCAAGGGTTTTTTGGGCACAAATGGAGATTTGGCTAGGCAGATGAGTTCTGATGGAGATAAGAGGTTGGGCTTTGGTTTTTGAGCTTAACCAGATGTTAATCCAATTCCCTAGTAGTGAACCATATGGCTATAATGCCAAGGAGGGGGTATTTATACATTGCTTGGGGTTTATACACCATGGTGTTTATAATAGTAGGGAGAGGGTAACATAGGGAGCTAAATAATACAATTTAGAGGTTAATATGGAGGGAGATGGTGAATGGAGAGTGGTATTGCTAATTTTTCTTGGAAACAACTTAGTTCAAAGAGTAGATCAAAATGAAAAGAACTTTACACGAGAAATGTGGCTTCTGAAAGCCTATGAGAATCATCATAACACCTTGAATCTTTTTCACAAACATATCTTGTGAAGGGAGGTTAGTAATGAGTGATAAACAAAGGGAAAAGGGAAGTTAGACATGTTCCATTGTGTTGTTTTCCTTGTTTCTGGTTTGCAAATTTCAGCTATGGAAGGAACACCACTTCTGCAACCCCATCTACCTACCCAACTATTTTGCCTAGCATTTTTTGTTTCTTCTTGGAGGGTGCATTTGGACTTGCAGACCCTTGATGTGCCTTTTCTTTACCCTTGGATTTTTGCTTTGATTTCCTATCTAGCACTACCCTTATCTCTTCCAAGGCCCCAGATTAAGCAGTTGGGAACCTTAGTTTCTTTGCCTAACTACTGATCTGCCAAGATTAAACAGTTTGGACAGATTTCTTGCTCTATTCTACAAAAAAAATTGGAAACATGGCATGATCCAGATTAGACTATTGGATCATCCATCAAAACTTTAATAGGTATGAAGGCATGTACACACCTTGTCTTTCCTTGAAAATATGGGATCTTTGTAGCAACAAAGCAGAGCATATTTGGCACTTGAATTTTCCAATCATGAAATATGAAACCTATTAGTATAGGTATCCAACACAACCAATCAAATCAAAATAACAATTGGCCAAATTCCTCTTACTTCCCACCGTTTTGGAAAAATAATGCATATCAATCCCAATGGCCACGCTCAACTTCGCAGAACTAGAGCTGGTAGTCAAGCTGGCAAGGACCTACAAATCAGCTAGTAGGAACAATCCCCCTACCTCAACCAACACTTCCAGTACCCTACACATTGCAACAGAACCCTTAGACCAACTTACGACCACAGCTCCTAGCCTAACCCAACCTGAACCCCAAAAACAGACTGGTTCAATCTGTGCAAATTATTAAAGGACTAGAACCAGAAACTGAGCTAAGGAAGTGCAATGACCTTCAATTAAGATTTGGGGGGATATTAGAATCAAAGGGGAATAAAACTGTTCAAATTGAAGATCCGTTACTTGTAGAACAAGCGCCACAAGAAGAGAACATGGTCAGACAGAAAACTCATGATCAAGCAACCACCTCTTCTCCACCATTCCTAGAAAGATTAATCATACCTCGTCCAATTGAACATCCTGATTTTGATCTTCTGGGAGAATTGAAAAATTTGTGTATAAAAATACCACTCCTCTAGGCTATTCAAGACATCCCAATTTATGCAAAAACTATTAAGGAATTATGTATGAAAAAGCCAAAGAGGAAAATAACAACAACTCAAACTGTCCATATAGTCGGTACCTTATCTGATTTACTATTAGGAAGAGAAACACTTGTAAAATATGAGGACCCAGGAAATCCTATAGTCATAGTGCAAATAAATGGATGCTCCTTCCCCAATGCCTGTGTTGATTTAGGAGTAGCAATCAATATTCTAACAACCACAACTTGTCAAAAGCTTGGCATTACAGCCTTGGACCCAACCATGACCTTGTTGGAGTTGGTTGACTGATCGGTAGTCAAACCGGAAGGCACATTATAGGATGTGATGGTGTCTGTAGACTCTTGGGAATACCCTGTAGACTTTCTGATCATCAATCCTAGAAACCGACTCGATGGAAATCCCTTAATTCTAGGTAGACCTTGGCTGGCAACTACGGATGCTTACATAAGCTATTGAACAGGCATCATGACTATAGCAAGAGGAAGCAATGTAAAGAATTTAGCCTTATATCCTCCAGCTCAGCCAAGTTTAACAATAATCAAAACCATAAAACAACTTGTATCATATCTAACTGAAAACATTAGATCACCGCTAACCATAGAAGATGCTCTTGAATTTAAAGATCAAATAGAAGATGACATCATTAGCACCTATATTAACCAACTAGATGTCAGATCCCATCTAAAATGTCACATGATCAAAGCAAAATTCAATAGCTAAATAGAAGAAGATCCCCTAAAAGATATTAACGATTAATCAATACCAACTACCTCTGTTTATAACAACAAAACCATAGAAATTGAGCTAGGAAAAACTTTGAATATCAACAAAAACCTGACTGCTAACCAAGAGCAGAAGCTTGTTCAACTCCTAAGAAAATATAAAGAGGCCTTTGCATGGGATTACCCAGACATGAAAGGGATTGATCCCTAATTATGCATGCACCACATTTATACAGAGAAGGATACCAAGCCCATTCGACAACCTCAATGGAGGTTAAATCCTCATCTTAAAGATATTGTTAAAGTTGAACTACAAAAATTGCTAGATGTAAACTTTATCAACCCAATATCTGATAGCAAATGGGTCTCTCCATTAGTAGTGGTACCGAAAAAGAATGGAAAGTGGCATATATGTTTTGACTATAGAGAACTTAATAAAGCAACCCAAAAAGACCATTTTCCCCTTCCGTTCATTGACCAGGTCTTGAACACTTTAGCAGAAAAAAATTCTTTTCTTTCCTAGATGGCTTCAACAGATACAATAAAATTTAGATTTCCCGTGAAGATCAGGATAAGACTACCTTTACCTGTCCTTGGGTAACATTCACTTACAGGGTCCTACCTTTTGGGTTGTGCAATGCCCCTATCACATTTTAAAGGGCTATACTCAACATTTTTTCAGATATGATAAATGAAGGGCTTGAGGTGTACATGGATGACTTTACACCTTACAGAGATGACTTCAAGCCATCATTGCATACATTAGAGAAAGTTCTGCAAAGATGCATTGCCACCAGACTCTGTTTAAGCAATGAAAAATGCCACATGATGATGACCGAAGGCCTCATCTTGGGTCACTATATCTCAGCTGCTAGAATCCAGGTAGATCCAACAAAAATTCAAATAATTCTTTTAATACCTACCCCTACCACACAAACAGAGGAACACAGTTTTTGGGGATTTTTTGGTTATTATAGAAGGTTTATAAAGAATTTTTCTTAGATTGTTGCACCATTATATGCACTAACAAGTAATATTGATTTCATTTGGACAGATAAATGTGACAACACTTTTGAAGATTTAAAATGGCTTGTATCAAAAGCCCTAGTATTAAGGGGCCCAAACTAGGATCTGCCATTCTAGATTTCATCCAATGCTTCAAACACAACCATAGGAGCAGTTCTCAACCAGGAAGAAGATAAAGAGCCATATGCAATATACTGTATTAGCAAAAATCTATCTCCTACTGAATTAAATTATACTGTTACTGAAAAAAAGAATTTTTGGCTGTGGTCTATGCTATCAATAAATTCAGACATTATATAATAGGATACCATGTGGTTTTATACACTGATCACTCTGATATTAAATATCTATCCAATAAACTAGTTACAAATGGAAGAGTGACAAGATGGTTGATTCTTTTGCAGGAATTTGATATAACAATTAAAGATCGACCAGGAAAAGAAAATCTAGTAGTAGACTTCCTTTCACAGATGCCAAAGACAGATGACTCGGCAGCAGTAGAAGACTAGTTTCCACATGAACATTTATTTGATGTAACAGTGAAAACACCATCGTACGCGAATGTCACAAATTATTTGGTAGTGGGAAAATTACCCAAGCACCTAACGCATAATGAAAGAAAACAAATAGTACAATGCAACACATGATTCTCTTGGATCGGGGGCTACTTATTTCATACAGGAGCTGATATGCACATTAGAAGATGCGTCAAGGAAGATGAAGTTTTCGACATTTTGAAAGCATGCCATGATGGGTTGTGCAGTAGACATTCTGCAGATCGTAGGACTGGTCACAAATTTTTACAGATGGGCTATTATTGGCCCACCATTTTTAAAGATGCCAAGAAGTTTGTCCAGGCATGTGACAGTTGCGAGAGAATGGGACTCCCTGGGTAGTCTGATGAGATGCCCCTACACCCGCAGATAGTCATTGAACCTTTTGAGCAATGGGCGTTAGACTTCATTGGTCCAATAAACCCATCCTCTAATCAAAAGACATATATATTAGTTGCAATAGAGTATGTGACTAAACGGGTGGAGGCAAAGGCACTACCAAGGGCAACAAAGGATTTGGTAATCCACTTTCTTTTCCAACTATTCGTGCTATATGACTTGCCTAGAGAGGTAATCACGGATGGAGGGCCATAATTCATAGGCCATAAGATCACTACAACGTTAAAGAATTATCATATCATGCACAAAATCATGACTCCATACCACTCACAGGCAAATGGCCAGGTAGAAAGCACTAATAAAGTGATTGAGGCAATACTCACAAAGACAATTGCATCACATAAGCGTGATTGGGCTACCTGACTACCAGAAGCCCTGTGGGCATATCGCACAACATGGAGAAATACCACGGGATATTCCCCATACTAATTAGTGTTTGGAAAAGAATCTATCTTCCCAATTGAATTCGAAATCCAGACATTGAGGGTAGCTCAGGAGGTAGGCTTGGAATTAAACGAGGCACAGATTAATAGGCTACATCAAATCAATGAATTGGATGAAATCCGACCATTAGCTATTAAGACCATACACTACTAGTGTAACCCCTTATTGTTATTAGTACGACCCCCTTATGATATTGTTGTACCCATGTAGTCCCCATACTGTAATTATTGTGCCTTTACATTATTATTGTTATGCCAGCTCTGATTATATTATGACCCCTTAGACTCCTATATATAGAAAGGAGGTCTTGTCATTTGTATCATCCAAGAATTGTTCATTTATGTAATGTAAAGGAGGTTTCCCCCTAGAAGAGGCTGAATTCTAAGGTGTTGATATATCCTTTCTATCTTTTTGTGAGCTGGTTTCATAACATTTGGTATCAGAGCTTTGGATTCTAGGATTTCGCTGCTCCAAATAGGTCATTGTGGAATTTTCACTATAACTCTTTTTTTGAAAAGTTTCAGAAGAAAAAAAAACCCATTTGAGATGAAATCACACAGAACCTCGGGTCTGAATTCCAAAGCTTTTCGCACTATATTTGCTTGGATATGATCTGAGGAAGTTGGTCTTTTTGGAGACTCCTAAATTACATTCCAAACAGGTGACCTAGGGAAAATCGTCATAACTTTCTCTTTGGGAATCATATTCAAATTTTGTAAGAAGGTGAAAAAAGAGGACGGACTGTAGTTTCTTATATATATTTTTTAGAGCCAAAGGTCGAAATAGTGACACGTGGCACGTCGTACAAATTTTCTCTACTGAACTAATCTATAATGAGGTCACTATGGGAGATTTGGCATAACTCTTCCTTGGAGAATCCAATTTGGATCAGATTAGTGGCATTGGAAAGAGGATGCATAGGGCTACTACAAATCACAATTTCAGAACTGGAGGAACTGAAATTACAGAGTTATAGTTGTTTCAAGATAGAGATCCTAAAATTAAAAAAGGCGATATTAGGAAGTTTGATGGAAAGGATCTGGTAAATTGGATACTTCAGATGGAGCAATATTTTGATCTACATGGTGTACCACTGTTACAAAAGGTATGTATTGCATCTTCATATTTAGAACCAGATCAATTTTTATGGTATAAAGGGCTTTGTTCACATAAACAACTTGTTATGTGGTCAATTTTCACAGAGGAAATGATAGCACATTATGAGGATACAAAGAGCAACACCTTCTTTAGAGCAACACCAAAACAATTGGCAAGAGTAAAAGGGTTTTGTTACATAGCGGAAGGTAAAATTATGGCAACAAGAAAGTCTACCCCTCACAACTATAAAGATGGAAGTGTTGTTTCTCCTAGCCTTCCACAACCTACAAGGATTACACCACAATAATTGGAAGAAAAAAGAGAAAAAGGGCTTTGTTACAATTGTGATAGCAAATTCACTAAAGGTCATAAGTGTGCTGAGAAGAAATTATTTTACATAGAGTATGAAGAGGAGTAAGAAAAGAATCAAGAAACATCAAAATAAGAGGATATACGCCAGGACCTAACCCCAAAGAAAGAAGAAATGAATCAAACCATATCTTGTAAAGCATTGGCAAGAATTACCACTCCTAAAACTCTCAAAATAGGAGGACATATCAAGAAGAAAAAGGTGCAAGATGTGAATGATCACATCGAGAAAGAAGAAATGAATCCAACCATATCTTGTAATTCATTGGTTGGTATTACCACTCCTCAAACTATCACGATAGAAGGACATATCAAGAAGAAAAATGTTCAAGAAGTGAAAGATCACATCGAGCATCAAGAAATGAATCCAACCATATCTTGTAAAGGATTGGAAGAAATTACCACTCCTCAAACTCTAA